>APFE030154733.1:40420-87200 GCA_000404065.3 Pinus taeda | reverse complement strand
TAAATCAGATATTCAAAAGTTTGTGGCCAAATGTTTGGTTTGCCAACAAAATAAAGTTGAAACAATTAAGACACCGGGTCTATTACAACCTTTATCCATTCCAAGCCAACATTGGGGAGAGGTTTCAAGGATTTTATCACAAGTTTACCCAAGTTTGAGGGAAAGAGTGTCATCATGGTGGTAGTTGACAGACTTACCAAGTATGCACCTTTTGTGCATTATCACATCCATTTAAAGCTAGTACAGTTTCTACTGCATTTATGGAAACAATTCAAAAGCTACATGGAAACCCAAAGATTATTGTAAGTGACAGAGATCCCATTTTCACTGGAAATTTTTGGACAGAATTATTTTCTTGTCTTGGTACTCAGTTAGCTCATAGCTCATCTTATCATCCTCAATCTGATGGGCAAACTAAGATAGTAAACAAATGTTTGGAAGGATATCTTCGTTGCTTTGTATCTGATAAACAGACACAATGGGTCAAATGGTTGCCTCAAGCTGAATGGTGGTATAACACTTCTTTCCATACAACAACAAAAATGACCCCATTTATGGCACTTTATGGGTATGAACAACCATCCATCACATCATATTTAAGAGAAAATTCTAAGGTTCAAGCAGTGAACATCACATCGAACATCAACAACAAGTCCTCCAACTCTTAAAGGATAACCTCGTGTTGGCACATAATAGAATGAAACAACAGGCAGATCAACATCGCAGCGAAAGAAGTTTCGATGTAGGTGATTGAGTATTCCTATGACTACAACCATATAAGCAAATGTCCCTCAAGCAAGCTAAGAAGGATAATAAATTATCACCAAAGTATTATGGTCCATACAAGGTGTTGCAAAAGATTGGTACTATGGCATACAGATTAGAGCTTCCTGCAGCTTCTCGTTTGCACCCAGTTTTCCATGTTTCATGTTTAAAGAAGGTTATAGGCGACAAGTTCCCAGTTCAAACAATATTGCCAGAAATTGACGAGGAAGGAAAAATTATATTGGAACCGGAAGCATTCATAGAAACAAGAACTCGATAGCTATGAGATCGATCAATTTCGAAGTATCTTATCAAGTGGAAGAACTTATCCACTGAAGATTCCACATGGGAGGATGAGAATTTTATATAGAAGTATCTAGAACTACTCAAGCGTTGAGGACAACAGTTTTTTGAAGGAGAGGGGCATGTTAGGTCCCTATAATACTAGTGATTACCCCTTATTAATATTGTTGTGCCCCTATTATCCCCATATTGTTATTACTGTGCCCCATAGAATCCCTCTATTGTTATTTTTGTGGCTTTATATTATTATTGTTAGGTCGGTTGGGTTATATTGTGACTCAGAATCCTATATATAGAGAGGAGGTTTTGTCATTTGTATCATCAAAGAATTGTTCATTTATGTAATGTAGAGGAGGTTTCCCCCTCGAAGAGGCTGAATTCTAAGGCATTGATTTATCTTTTCTATATTTTCTTGAGCTGGTTTCATAACACCTACCATTTATCTCTACCACATGGAAAAAAATGGTGGCACCACATTTCTGTGATGATGTCATCTATTGATGTGTCATTCTAACTATGTGAAAGTGACACATGTCATTCATCGAATAGGTCTGTTAGCACTCCCCAGTTTCCCAAGGCTGAGAAAGGAGACCGACGGAGGTAACCTCAAACCAATCTTTAGATTTGATAGCTATCCCTACCAAATCAAAGAGGGCTCTTTCAATAATTTCACATCCAATGAAGTGACTAGAGAGGAAATCAGATGTTAGGCTAGATATTAAGCTCACTAGGGTTTGAATTTAGGGTTTGCTGGATGAAGCTCATAGATCTATGAACAAGGTTAGGGTTTCAAATGATCAAGTCCAGAGATATAATGGGGTAAGGTAGGTATGACCAGTGACATAAGTAGGTTTTCATTGTGGCATATGGATGAAAAGATAGAGGATCATAATGAACATGTAACCATGAATTCACTCATCAAAAGAAATAGAACACTAGCATGAAAATCTCATCAAAACAAAGCATATAACTTATGAATTTTGCTTAAACACCTATGAGCTGATGACATGAAAGCATAGTTATGGTAGTAAGGAGAAATATATATTCAATTTTATAATAAAATAGAGAAAAAACACTGTCACAAAGCATACCACAAGAATCCCAAGATAATAACTGCAATTGCCTGTTGTATTACTGCAAAAAAGTATACACTAGCTCCAAGCTAGGATCCTCAAACATCCAAACCTCTCTATAAATTAATATTAGGCTACATATAGAACAAAAACGACTTTACCCCTCTTAGGGGTTGATTCCATCATAATAGGAAATGTTTACATAAAAATCTCTTACCATACCTAAAACTAGGGAGGTTAGAAACCAACTCCTTGTTCAGACTAATTGACTGAGTTTGACTTTGAAAGAATTAATTACAATACAATTCACTCTTACCATCCCTAGAAAAATTAATTACATCATATAAAATTATCTCAATACTAATTACATCAAGAAAAATCAACCCTTGACCATGAAAACTTCGAAAATAGGTTTTTCCAAAGAAGAGCAATGAAATGTGCAGAAGCGTAGCGAATTTTGGCAAGATGTTTTGGAGGCATTCCCGGAGGATTATTGGGTTGAAAATGGTATCATTGGGAATATGGGGATGTCTACTAGGCCTCTAAAGTTTCAAGCCTGCAAAAAACCCTCTCAAATATCACTTAAAACTCAATTTTCCACAACTACTTCAGAAGCGCAGCGTGAGGTCCAAAAAGGTGGCAGGAACATGAAAATTGGCTAGTTTTTTTTACTTTTTCTCCAAAAATATGAGCTGAAATGAAAAAAAAAGTTGATATATGTGATTTAGGGACAAATATATTTCCATACATGTAAGCCATTTTTCATTTGGAGGTCCTGAGAAAAAGCGCAGTGTGGCCACTCTGCGCTTATGGAGGATCGAATTTATGGGTTTTCATCAAAAATAGGGCTCAAAGATGGAGAAAATTCCCTCTAAAAACATTTTTTTTTACAAAATGAGGAGAGGTTTTTGTATATAATGTTGTTTTGAAGAAAAAAGTCTATCTCATTTTTCAAAAATACTTTCCCATTTGTTTGGGATCCAAGTTTGAAGTTGGTCGCTAAAAACGCAACAAAAAATTGCTTAAGCTCAACGTGTGGTTTGGATAGTGATTTGGAGGCCTTCCTGGATGAGTTAGATTCTTAAAAAGGTATGGTTGGAAATATTATGATGTCTAATACACAATAGAGTCATCAGGCACTGCAAACACCTACTCTAAACCCCTGAAAAACTGACTTGAAGTCAAGTTGTCTAGAGTGCATCAACTCTCTTGTAGCAACTATATTTTGGGCATTTCTCTCAAATAATAACACCTGTGTATAAACTGAAGGAAATTTTTGTTCTTTGGTCTATTATTGACAAAATCATCTTTCACTTTTGTAAAATTCATCTTCATTACTTCAAAAGCTGATTTTCAAGTAAGACTGCCCCTATGTGCAGAAAATGACCTCAAAACCCTAAAAATCATGCCAATTGCCTCTGCTGATACCATGAAGTCTATCCCCACTATGGTGGTCTTGTCCCTCTTGAAATTTGTGGAAAAAGGGATGGTTAACTTGGCATGACAACCCACCTCTTGAATCTTTTCACAAAAACCTAGGCAACCCACATCTTGAAAGGATTTCTTGATGAAAGATGAGGCATGAATCTCCTGCATATGAGTTGGCTCATATCCGGAGATGTCCCCTCCTTATTGTACTTATTCTTCTCACTATCCATGGTTTTAATTTTATTGACAAAACACTAGGTTTGGTAGGAGGAAAGGGTAGGGTAGAATTAGGAAAACAAGCGAAAAGGGACAATTGTGTTGAGGGAAGGGAATGAAGGGGTTGGGGGTTAGGTAAGTTTTTGGGAAAATTCTAGGGGGTAGAGATTAGGTAAGTTTTTGGGAAAATTATAGGGGGTAGGGATAGGTGTTAGGGAGTGTAGTGAGGTTTAATTTCTTGGAATGAAAGGGGGAAAGGGGGAAAAACACCAAAAACACAGTCCTAGCCCAGAATTTGGCAAAAATGCAGCGTGGGGCTAGGTTTTTTGGGGAAAATGATGAAAAGGAGGAAGATGAGTGTGGGAAATGGTTGGGAAAGGTAAATGAAGTGTGTTCAGGGGTGTTAGAGTAGAAAGATATGATTTTTAGTCACTTAATTGAAGGAAAAACCAAGAACACCCAAAAGCGCAACGAAAACCTTAGGAGGGGGATTTCATCACTTGATGAAGAAAAAATTTGTATGAAAGCTGATGGGAGGCTATACTTGCTAGTCTATGATGCACTGAACCCTGTAGAATGATGTGGCTTCCTTTTGTCTCCAACTTAAAAAATTCAACATTCTCCTAGAAGCGCAGCATGCTAATGCAGAAGTGCAACGAGCTATCCGACAAAGGCTTCAAGAAGGAAATTTGCAAGTTATGAAGGATGAGGTGAAGCAAAATGGTGAATGAGAGCTAAATGAAGATGAAAATAAGTTTTTACATGCTTGGATAGTCCCTTTATGACTTGAAAGTTGATTTTTTCTTTGATAATGGCATGACATCATATGTCCTTTTGAGAAATGATGTGATGAGGTAGTACTGCAGTTTTATTACTTTATTGAGCATAATTACATCTTCATAAGGAGGAAAATGTACCTTAGAAATCATTTAGAACAATTTTTCCTAATTACTACTCCCATGATGGTGACTATGGTGATGACATGACTCCCTACATGACTTTTGATGACCTGACCTAATGATGACACCAAATGGATATCTAAAACCATGATTAAAGACATTTGAACCTTTACGATATTCATGATAATGATATGATGACCTTTAATGATGACCAAGATACTTTTTTTTTGACAAGGAGTGATGAAAAGACCGTGATGGCATTTATTGAACTTGAGAATGGAGGGAGTAGTAATGACCTAGAATTGACCAATGATCAAATTTTATTTGAAAATATAACAATTTGACCTAATAACCCAATCAACCACATGGAAAGAGTACATTTGATCATTGTTGACTCATAGACACTAGGAAGGTCCATGTTATTATCAAACGAGATGCTGCCATGTGTCATCATTCGATTGGGCCAATAGAGTTGGTTAAATGCCACATATCTTTGATATCATCCATTTGTTGAAGTGTTATGGGTGCAATTGATTAGCCTGAAAGTTGCACACCACTTAATGTCATTAAATAGCGTGTATGTTTGATCATCCCCTCATCAAGCAACTCAAATTATTTCAAGAGAACTTGTTAATGAAACCGTGAAATAATTCTCCATTGTGAAATTTACCTTCTTTGATCTTATGCCTAGCATTTTGTTGGGGGTCATCAATCAAACTATAGAAGGTGTTCACACCAAGGTCCAACACTTCAGGTGGTAAATTAGTGTCGAAATATTCTTAATGAAACCTTAGATTTAAATACAAGTGGAAAAACATTAGTGCCGAGTTTTATTTTTATTAATGAGGTTATTAAAGAATGATAAGGGGGGAATATTAAGATTTTAGTGTATTTTTCTTATGGTTGTGAGGAGAATAATAAGGAGAATAGGTGCATAATGTAGAGTGGAAGGTTCAAGAAGGGGAAAAATAAAAGATAATGCAGAAGAGGTAAGAAAATAGAGGAAGAAATAAGACAAAGGAGGAATAAGATAGGAGTGGAACATATAAGAATGAGATGAGAGGATAAGGAGGAATAAAAAACAAAGGAGAAAGAAAAAAGGGAGAAGAATAGATAGAATGGAGAACAAAGGAAAAGTTGAAGAATAGAAGAAGTTGCAAAAGAAGAAAAAATTTGAGCAACAACTACTCGTAAAATTATTTTGTTTTTAAATTTTGTGGGTAAAGTTTGTATGCATAATTAAAACCAAAATCAATAGGCTTTGTAATATAACAAATTGAACCCTTTTGTATATCAAGAGAAGTTGAAATCCCATAGAGACCTATAAATGCAAATTACTATAATAATTTTTATGTTAATGGAAAGGCCTATTGACCCAATTTTATGAAGAAATGTTATGTTTTAATTAGTGCATGTGTTTGATTTTTTGAGCTTTTTTCTCTATGAACTTAGAGTATCTAGTGCTCTTGTGCCTATGGATTATGGATTTGAATTTCTATGGAGGTGGTGCGAGCTTAAGGGATCATTGTATCCTCATATTGTGTTTCTATCATGGTTTCAACTTTCTAGAGGGTGCCCCTAACATTAAGTGACATCAAAACAATGTATCCTGATGAAGAATTATAGGTATAACCATAGTTGGGTAGACGTTATGGATAGTTGAAGGTGAAAACCATTGAGTAAAATAAAAATTGCCCCATGGGTTTGGAGAATTGAAGATATATTTGTAACATACAAGTGGGTATTGAAAAGAACTCCAACACTTTTGTTGGCTAGAGCTGTAAGTTGAAGAAGATACGCATTAAGTAGTGAAAAAATGACATATAGAAAGAGAGTGAAAATTGGGAGCTTCAACCAAAAAAGAATTCTAAAGAAAAAAATTAGAAAGAGCATGTTAGGATTAATGAAATGTATGGCTGATCTAGAGGTTTTGGAGGCAACCAAAAAGAAGCAATTAAGGTATATAGATAAGGAAGAAACCAAAGGTCAAGGTAAATTTTTGATGGAGAAGAAAAGGCTTGCTAGTACAAAATAGGTACTAAAAGCACACAAATAACTAGTGAAAGGTTTGGAAGCTTTGGAGTAGGTTTGGAAACCTTAGATGATTAAGAAATCAAGTGTTAAACTCTCACCAAAGTAATAGGAAAAATTAAGATAAACACGTGAGATGCATATTATTCACAAAGATGTACATATAAATACATGTTTTTTGACCCTTGGTTTCATATTCCAAGAGGTCATTTGGACTCCAACGACTGTTCACATTCCACACCATAACCCTTAGTGGATTAAGTGTCCAACATTCCCCCCTTAATCTAAAGGGGTGTATATGAGTCCAAGAAGAGAGTTGAAATACAAAAAGTGCAAAAATGCATGGCAACAAATGGATGAATGTTTTCTCTAAAATGGTGGTTTTTAAGGAATACCACAAACCCAATGAGGATGGAGAACTCGAGGTCTCAAATGGTGGTGGTTTAAGGCTAAACACAAGCTCTGGAATGCCTGATGTAGTTCCTAGAACAATTCCAAATCTACCTAGAAGTTGAAGTTTTTTGCTAGTGGAATTGCTTTGAATGGGAGACCATTGAGGTTTCAACCAATGTTGGTTTAAGGAAGGACACCAACCAAAAAGCAGACTCATGGATCATTACTCTATCTCTGGATAAAACTCTGAATCTGGGTATGGTTGACTTTGGCTCTAAGCTCAGACAACAGGCTCAAGTTGTGGCTTAGGCTCACTTGAAGCCCATTGCCAAGAAGAGATCCATCTAAGGTGAATCTTCGTTCTTGCAAGAGGCTTATTTCTGGAACATTTGTTTGAATGATGAGTATTTTTACCACAATTCTCACATGGGTGAAGATCAAAATAAAGATCTATCACATGACCAACTCAATCATAATGTTGGCATTTGGAAATTTATCACTTTCGAAGAGGAGAAAGATATGGAACATGTGATGATGAACCATCCTAAAGAAACCCAACGCTTTGAAAATGGGCTTAGAGTAGTATGGAATATGAAAGGACACATCCTTGTCATATCCAAGATTAGTTTTATTCTTGTTGTTGAAAACTTCCTCCCAAGGTCATATGATGGGCTTGGGAAGATCAGGTTGAACCTTTGCATCTTCAACAAAATTTTCTCCTGAAGTTGACACTAGATTTGAATCAAATTCAACTTCAATGATTCGATCACTTTCTAGTAGTCAATGGGAGTCTGTCTCAAACTCAAATAAAGAATTGTTCTGAACAAAAACTAGTTAACAATGATGACTATGCTACTATAGCTCATCTTGATGTAGGTCAAATTCGCATTGTAGAAACTTGATCTTATCACGTGCATATTGCATACAGGTTCAAATGTCAGAGAGGGTTTCCTTGGTGATTTGGATTGTGTTATGAACAATAGACATCATTAGAGTGCTTAATAATTCTAAAAAATCATCTAGTCTGGCCATTTTCTCTAGATTAAGTAAATAAAGGGTGCTCTAACTAACTAAGAATGCACCACTATGAGGCCTCTCTGTGAGAAAAATCTTCCCACAACAAATTTAATGTAGAAGCGAAGCAAGAAAATCTGTGATACATGCATACAAGCAAGCAACTAATAGAGATGAAGATATCAAACTCTAATCTTAACATAGTTTGTCCTCATTTAGATAATTCAAGGAGAAGTAACCATCAAACAAACAAGTCTAAAAAAAATTGTTATAAGTTTCCACTAACAACCTATACAATATCCAATTTGCAAGATCCAATGATGTCATTGATACTGCAAAAAATCCCAAACTTCCAAATAATGGGTTACTACAAAAGTTAGTATCTTTTGCAATTATGTACATCTATGAAAATTAACCACAAAACACAAAGAGCTCTAATTACTTATATCACATTCTTCTAATTGGCTGGTATAAAAAAAATAGTTTGCATGAAAAAATGAGCTCCTTAAAGCATCATGTTGAGATTCTTTTAGGGCTGGAAAATCTGGTCTTCGAAACCTTTTATTTATAGGCTTTTTTCCATATGGAAGGATAAGGCCTCAATTCCTTTCAACCCAACTTCATAATTCAATTGGGATGTAAAGAACTTACAATCTTATTTGCAAAATAAAATTGCCTCCAAGTAGATGATAATGTAATTTTCAAGCGACACTTTACTGGCCTCAATAGGTTGTTGCAAAATATTGTCTAGCAGTAGCTTCCTTGGTGTTCAAAACATTTGATGATTCTCACAGAAAGAAGGATATTTAGGAGGCAGGCGAGCGAGAGAAGTTCCACTATCAATGGTAAAATGGATCTCTATCAAAGTATCTATCAATGATAACAAAAGCTAGCATGCACTCCTAGAACCTTCAGGACAATATACCATTAATATGGCGGTCAACCATCCATTAGAAAACTAGAAATTGTTGCGGCAAGCAATCTTCGATCCTTCATCTCTTAGACCAAAAATCGGTGGTTAAGGTTTCTTCAACACAAAGATATGAGTTAAGGTTTCTAACAAGAGAGAAGGAGGACAATTTCTCATGCACAAGTAGAGAAACAACTATGCAAAAAATCTATAAGCTTTGACCTATTCAAGGTAGTAGAGAGTAACGACAAAAAAGTTTCCTAACGTTACTGTTGCAGGAAGGAAGGAAGCAAAGGTGTAGAGATATAGACATAGAATTAGCATGTTTAGGCCGAAAGGAGCATTTTTGCATGTAGAATATTCCTAAACGCAGATGTGAGTATAGAAGCAAGTGCCAAGTAGAAAAATGGCCAATAATAGGGTTGAGGAAACGTAAAATTCTGAGCAGAACATGTTTTATCTACTCAAGAGATTCAGATGTGTAGAGAATCATGGGAAAAATGAGAGGAATGAAATGGCCACAAAACTAGTGGCTCAAATTTTAGTATTGCAGGAATCAACCAGCTCTGATACCATGTTAAACTCTCACCAAAGTAATAATCAAAAATATAATCTCGTGAGATGCACATTATTCATAAATATGTACATATAAATACATGTTTTATGACCCTCAGTTTTCATATTTCAAGAGGTCGTTTGGACTCCAATGACTATTCATATTCGACACCATAAGCCTTAGTAGATTTGGTGCCCAAAAACAAGATTCAATAGTGAAATGGAATTGAGAGGAAATCAGGACCTTGCAATAGCTGAGAAAAATGACAAACAAGATGACGAGGATAGTGAGCAGGATTGGAATGGAGAAAGTGATAATAATAATAATGATGAGATTATGGAGTGTGCACCAAATGAAAAACAATTGTTGGAGAATTTTCCTCAAGGAACGCAAATTGTATTTGGTGATTTGGTTGATAATGAGGAATGTGTATGTAGAGATGAAAATAGTAAAAATTAAAGAAAATTAGATTGAAAGGCTCACACGAGCAAGAGGTGAAACAAGTTGAATGAACCCTCTACGTGGAGACAAAATTAGGTCTCCAAGAAATAAAGAAGAGAATAGATGAAGGTTTACCATGGGAAATGCTATGTCATTTGATTTAATGTGACCAAATTATGGAGTCTTATGAAAACTTGGAAGAACATGACGAATTTCAGAATGTAGAATCCTTAGAGGACATGCCTAGGAAGGTAGTGGATTTATTTAATCACCTAGATGCTTGTGCATGTGTAAGTACAATGGAAGGAGAAAGAAATCATGACATATTACAGTTGAAGAATAGTTTAGTAGAATTGCTTAGAAATTACGACTAAATTTGGAGAAGATTGTGAAGAAAGTGGTAGCACATTCCATGTTGTTATTAGGAAAAAAATTAGAATAAAGAATTTGAAGGAGACTTTGAAGAAGAAATGGCAACTCATGATGAGGTTGAAGAAGATGAAGTGGAAAAGAAAATCATGGAAATAGATAAGCAAGGGAAAGAGGTTGGAATGGAAGTTAAATATGATGAAGAAGATAATTTTAGAATAACAAATTATTGAAATCAATAAAGGAACAAATTTAATCATGGAATTTATGACTTGAAAGACATCCATCCTTTGGTTGTAATTAAACAAGATGATGAATTTATTGTTGGAATAATTGAAGATGAAGAATATGTTGAAATATGTAACTAGGCTAAGTCTTGATAATGGCATATGTAATCGTGATTTTATGTATTTAATGAAAAAATAAATATAAATTTATTATTTGTGTCCTTGAGGCATCCGTTTCATGCTCAAGGGAAATTTATTTTTAGGTCAAGCACCCATTGAATGCTTCTAGGTTTGTCATAAAGTCAATTGAGTCATTGTCATGTATTGAAGACCCATTTCGGTGTGTTACATATTGTAAATAAAAAATTACTGAGTCAAAATAAAGTCAAAAGCCCCTCCAAGACCTCATCATGGCTCAAAGATCAAGTCGACCTACATGAAGGGACAAGTCGGTATCAAGATAACAATTATTACCCCTTACAGGCTTATAAATAAGAAGGAATTCAACCTCATTTGTACACTCACTCAAGCAAGTTCGATCTCCTCAAGATAGAATCTAAAAAAGGATTTTTGGGCCTCTCTCCCTTTCTTTCCTTAGGGTTTATATAGTTTCTAGACTAGACAAAATTCTAAAGCTACATCGGAGTTGTGAAGTTGCAAGTTCGAAGCTATGAAGCTGCTAGGTTGAAGCTACTAAAGTTGCATCAAGATCGAAGCTATGAAGTTACTAAAGCTACTAGGTCGAAGTTGCATATATTGTTGTTTGGGTCAAAGTTCCTAGAAGGTCGAAGTTTGTTGCTGGAAAGAGAGCTCATCAAGAAGGAAGGATGACTTGGTCTTGGAGGGTCTTGGTCAAGGGTCATAGGCCTTGGAATTCATTAGTTGAAGTTCTATAGAAGAGAAGGATTCTGGTGTGTTTTCCTCTTAGTTGGAGAGGTTTTGGCCCTTACTGATAGCCTATATATGATGTCCTAGTTGTTTGATGATAGAGAACACTAATAATAATAAAGGAAAGAAGAATTTAATAAAGTAAAGTAAAAATACATCACAAACTATTATCAAAGTAAGATAAATCACCTACACTTGTTTCCCCCTAGATTTTTGAACATAATCTACATTGAAAATGAATAAGTTTGAAGGCTATGGAAGTTGGGGAAAAATCAAATTGTTGCAATTGTCAAATTTAATTATGAATGTGAAGAAAAATTCAATGATCAAAGGGAGTAGGGGCATGATCTTGAGAATGAATTCCATATAGATGATGAACATAAATAAATGGACACTACCTTAGTAGCAATAGAAGAGGATGGTGAGGCTATCATAGTGTTGTCGCTACGACAAACACCCTCCAATTTTTTTCCTCCACTTAAATTTTGGAGCTTCCTTGTGATCTTATGATTTTTTGTTCCAGGTTGAATATAGTCACTTCACGATGGGTTGATGTTTTTTTGAATATGTTTAAGCCTTCTTCCCAGATTTTAACTGTTGAAACCACTTGCTTACACATGCTTAACCTTTGATGCATTCATAAGCACACCCTTTTCTAGGAATCCTAATAGTCAATATGCACTGTAGAAAGTCAAGCACTATGCAATCCTTGATGATAGTCATTGCGCAGATCCTGATCGCAGTGATTGCGCAGTGCCTAAGGATAGTGATTGCGCAGTTCCTTGTGGGTGATGACAACATAATCCTAAAATATAGTGCTTGTGTAGTCTCTGGTGACAGAGATTGTGCAGTTCTTAGAGATAGAGATTGTGCAATCCCTATGGATAGTCAGTGCACAATTCCAGTTGATAGTGTCTCCCATTGTTAGTTGCAAGTGTATCATCATCCCAGTAATTTTTCTTAACTATCGCTTTTTCTTTCATAAGTGTCATTTTCACTTTCACAATAGTTTTTTGTGCTTTCTTTCACTTTTAGAAGTGTTTCTTTTGCTTTCTCTTCACTTTATCATGTGTCTCTTCACTTTCTTTAGCTTTTTCAAGTGTCATTTTCACTTTTTCTTACTGTCAAAAGTGTTGCTTTTAACTATTTTTACTCCTTCATGTGTTGCACCGTAGTGCACTTCTAGAGGTAATTCTAGTGCACTTTCCCATATTAAATGATCATATATATCATAAGGATATGTGCTAGATACTCTCCCATAGCTTAACATACCTTTTGGTTGTAGTTGACACTTGTGTCGTAACTTGACTAAGTGTCGCAAAGCTACATTTCAACTATCACACTTAGAAGTAAGTGTCACTTTGTTGTTGTTTTAAGGTATGCATGTTGGTTTTGGGAGCTGTGCATTATTTTGTCTTGTGTTGATGTCATTTGAGTACGAGATCACTCTTTCAGGATTTTTTTTCATGTATTTCTCTCTCTTGTTTCATTGATCCCACACTTAGTCATTTTTAGAGCTTTCACTATCTTTACAAGTTGCTAACCTTTCGCCCTCCTAGAACTGTGCACTGCACAATATTAAGTCACAATGAATCTTCATATTCCTCTTGGAACTGTGCATTGCACATTCCTAGAGGATAGTGTCCCTTAATTGTACATTAAGCAATATTGGATTTTGGACCATCACCTTGAGTTCGTATCCATTTCAACTGAATAATACCTTGTCCTATCTTAACCTAGATTATGCATTGTGCAGTTGTAGTGGACAGTGGAGCCTCCCTATGTCACTATCATGCTCAGCTGCGCAGTCCCCTAAGGGACCTATTCAACTACTATAGATTGTGCAGTTACAGTATGCAACCTTGCCTCCCTATCTCCCTAACTTTCCCAACTACATAGTCCCTTCATTTGGTTAGTCTCCTACTACACATTGCGCATTTATAGTGAGCAACAAATTACTCATAGGTCAGCGACACCCTCCATTATGCAATTCACTGAGCTTGTCCCTCAATCACTACACATTGCGTAGTTATAATGGCCAATCTTGCCACTCATGTTTACTGAAATGCCTCATTACGAAATACCTTAACTTTTCTTGCCTCATATTATACATTGTGTAGTTCCAAGAGATAGTGAGGTCATCCCTCAGCCCCTGTGATGCCCAACTGCGTAATTCTCAACCTCTTTCTTTCAAAACCATTATCTATTTCCTTATCATAGTCAACATCTTCCATCAGAAAGCAAAGGTAAATATGTGTTTTTTAGACTAATGTTGGCTTGTTATGAGTGAAATCCATCTGCAGGTGTTATCATTTCAACATGGCAAGGTGATACTCAAGGGAGGTCATCAAGGAGAGGCTACAAGAGAGCACTTGTGAAGAAAGAGAATAAGAAAGAATCCTGGACCATGACAAAATGGTGGCATCTCTTGGAAGGTTTTGAGATTCACCTAGATCGTTCATAGGGTGAATATGAAGAACAAATAAAGATACATCATGAAGAATTCAAAGTCATAGCAACAAGGAGAGAAAGGATTGGCGTTGACACATCATAAGGAAGTTCCATGTCATCAATGCCAAGTCATGGCTTGTCCAAGTGTTATCACAAATTCATATGTGTCAATGTATCTTGCTACATCATTTATGGATGTAAGTATTGTATTTTAAAGAATGAGAAATTTTAAAATGTGTCGAAGACCAAGGGTCCCACATGGAATGTGAAAAGTCACTGGCAAGTTCTAGAGTCATTAGAATTTTAAAGGTCATATAGGAATTTGAAAAGTCGTAGTAGAAGCTCAAGAGTCATGAGGGAGTTCAAGAGTCACATGGGAGGTGAAGAGTCACCTCATTTGTTATAAATATACCCTCATATCTCAAGATAAAGGAATTGGAGTTTTTAGATTGGCTTCTCTAGTTTGGGATAGGAGAAGATCTTTCTTTGGAGGAGCAACTGGTGACTTAATGTTCCACTATTGAGGCTAGTGTGGTAGCATTGTACTTGTGTATCTTGGGACTTTCACTTAATATATGAAGCCTCAGAGCTGGTGCACTTTTATGCATATGTCGTGAATGATTGTAAGACTATTCTTTCATTGTTTGCGATGTATGTTTAGTTAATACATACTAATGAAAATGAACTATTTTGTTGGCTTTGATATAGTACATCTTGTTGAATGTGCATTGTTACTTGTTTTTATCATTGTTGTTATCTTGTGAAATAATTTGCAGGTTATTCACCTAGACCATTCAGAGGGTGAATATGAATAACAAATAAATATCCATCATGAAGAAGTCAAATTCATAGCAGCAAGGAGAGAAAGGCTTGACCTTGACAAATCATAATGAAGTTCCATGTCATCAATGCCAAGTCATGGCTTGTCCAAGTATCACAAATACATATGTGTCATTATATCTTGCCACATCATTTATGGATGTAATTATTGTATTTAAAAAAAAAAGAAAATTAAATGTGTCGAATACCAAGGGTCCCACATGGAATGTGAAAAATAACTTGAAAGTCTAGAGTCATTAGAAGTTCGAAGGTCATATGGGAATTTGAAAAGTCATAGTAGACGCTCAAGAGTCATGAGGGAGTTCAAGAGTCACATGGGAGGTGGAGAGTTACCTCATTTGTTATAAATATACCCTCATAGCTCAAGAGTAAGGAATTTGGACTTTTCACCTTGGCTTCTCTAGTTTGGCATAGGAGATAAGATCTTTCTTTGGAGGAGAAAGTGGTGACTTAATGTTCCACTATTGGGGCTAGTGTGGTAGCATTGTACTTATGTATCTTGCGACTTTCACTTAATATATGAAGCTCTCAGAGCCGGTGCACTTTCATGCATATGTCATGAATGATTGTAAGACTATTCTTTCATTGTTTGCGATGTATGTTTATGTTAATACATACTAATGAAAATGAACTATTTTGTTTTCTTGGATATACATATTCTTGAATGTGCATTGTTACTTGCTTTTATCATCGTTGTTATCTTGTGAGCTAATTTGCAGGTTAATCAATGATTATTTCATGCTCTTGTATGTCTCTTTTAGGATAGTACTATTACTTTTCTTCTAGAGGCTCACTCTCTCTTTTCCCTTCCATGAAAGTACCATATATGCATTGCAATTGTATGGCTCACAATGTCAACTTATTTTCTTGTTTCAAAGATTGTTTGCATAATCTATCATGTTAATAATTACATCCAAGGAAAATTCCTAACGTTAATGGCAACTGACCTTAGTTCTCGATTGGGGCTCCTATTCCAAAAGATGTTGAAAATAGCAACAAGAAATGATAAAAATAGAATCTAGTATATTCCAATTTTAATTTGTTCTTGAAATAGAATTGTGAATTAAATTCGAATTTAGTCTCACCAACTGCTTGGAATTAATTAATTAATTCATTATGGATTAATTTTTTGGAGAAATTCAAGTTAGAAGTCTTTCTGAAGTCATGCAACAATTATCCCATAATTTAAGGAGATTATCCTTTAATTAAGGAGATAAGATTGAGTTATATTTGAGCTATAATTAGTTAGATCAGTTTACTAAGTTAAGCCCAGTTAAATTAGTTCCAAACTATTTGAGGAACTAATTGTGAGTTATCAGTTAGTTGATGCATGCATCCACTCAACGAGTGTACTTGAGATAACTAAAGATTCCCTCATCAGAAACTCATGCATGTCTATTCTGAGAAAGACCCAGTTGAGCTAAATGTCAAGGACAATGTACTATCAGTTGCATGTTTTCTCCTATAAAGGAAACTCATCCATGCATTCAAGGGAAGGTTCCTTGAGGATTGCACAGTTTTGATAGTGTGTTAGAGCAGTGTTACACTGGGTGAAGGAGATCATCCCAGAGGTAACTGCGCAAGGAAATAGGAGTTTGGAGGGTAGAGGAGAAGGCTTGTGAGAAGCCAAGTTTTCCTGTGAGCATCCAGGAGGATTGTATTGAGAGCTAGCTAGCTGTGAGAGCTAAGGCTTTTTGTAATTCTAATGTATTTCCACCTTGTATGATAGTACAGATAGTGGGGTTTTTAGCTGAGGCTTTCCCTTGAGTATTTTCTGTGTTTCATGTGCATTGATTCTTCTTCTTTTGGTTATATGTGTTTAGCTCGATCTTGCTCAATCTTTAAGCTTCCACAAGTTTGATAGTAGAAGTAGATTATAGTATTTTTCTTTGGTATATTGTATTATCGAGTTAATCTACAACCAAATTTTCTACATAGATATCAGAGGTAGAGTTGTAGAGAATTTGCAGGAAATTCTACATGGTATCGGAGCCTAGTTTATTGTAGCTGTGAACAGTATACGAAGAAGAGAATTTGAAGTTTGAAAATCGGGGTTGCAGGTGCAAATCGAATTCTTATCATACTTCAAGGTTGGCCAATGGTGTTCTATGGCTTGAGACTCGAGTATGCTTTGGAAGGCAACTCAAATTACATAGAATGGAAAGATCACATGGAGGTTTTATTAGAAGACAACGGCTTGAAGGATTTCATTGATCAAGAAATCCCAAAGCCAGGTTCAACTAATGCACAAGAGTTGGCTGAGTGGGAGAAGTGTGTGCCGAGGGCGAGATGGATCATCCTTGAGGGAGTTTGAGACCATATTGTCTCGAGTCTCCATGGGAAGTCTACTCCATATTCAATGTGGAAGACATTGAAGGACCTCTACTAGAATAGTAGTGACCAAAGGAAATTGGCGCTCAAGGATAAGCTTCAAAGAATCAAGATAGAGAATGACGATACTATTTCCACACATCTGAACAAGCTCACCACTTGTAGAGATGAGCTTGGTAGTGTGGGAATAACTATTGCCGATGATGATATGGTAAGCCTCACTCTCCTTGACCTTCCAAAGAGCTGGAATAGCTACCAGGACTCTGTGAATGGAAGGGAGAAATTGCCGGATTGGGAATGAATGTGGTCGGATCTCATGCAGGAGGAGATCAAGAGGAGCACATGAGATGGTTCTTCATCCAAGGATGATGATGAAGAAAATCTGGCCTTAGCAAGTAAGGCAAGGAAAGGGAAGGGGAAGGCGTCCCATTTTGAATCGAATTCTTCTCATGGAGGGAAGAAGGGTGACAAGTCTAAAGTGAGATGATTTAATTGTCACAATATGGGTCATTATGCAACTAATTTCCCATTGAAGAAGTCCAAGAAGGGATCCTCAGAAGTATCGGAAGGTGAGGTATAAGCCTCTCAGCTCGAAATGGACTTCACCCTCATCGCATGCATGATGTCATCAATGATGGGTTGTGGTTGGTATCTTGATAGTGGAGCCTCATTCCACATGACCGACGATAAAAGTTTATTCAGTACCTTGGAGAAGAAAGACCTCAAGATACGCATAGAGATGGGTGACGATGAAAGGTTTAGTGTTTCAGGAGTGGGCACTGTTGCTTTTCAGAGGAAGCATGGAGCTTATATCACCTTGACAGATGTGAAGTATGTTCCTAGATTGAAGAAGAATTTGGTATCAGTCACGATGTTGGAGGACAAAGGCTACGATGTTGTCTTCAGTAAGGGAAAGGTTTTCCTTAGACACATCACCACGAGACAAGTGAAATAGATCAGTTCACGAATCAAGAACCTATATGCTCTTGAGGTTCAAGATGCATGCACATCCTTGAGGAGCAAGGCAAATGTTAGAGACTTGGTGGTTGAGAGGGAGAGTGAATTACCTCTCAACATGCAGTCCCATAAGAAGTCTCAGACAACTATGGAGGAGCCACAATTGGAGAAGTGGGTAGAGGGATCACATGCAACCATACCTCCAGGTGTGAAGTGGGGCAATGTGAAGTGATAGTCTCAAGAAGGTTGAAATTGGGTAGTGTCCATTGAGAGGTTTTATCTCATGGATCATACCTTGCTACGGGAGCCCAAAGTACATAATAGCAGGAGGAATCAGTGTGATTGATGCAGTCAGAGATGAAAGTGACAGAGGCTAGAGTAGTCAGATACTGAAGAGCATAGAGAAGGATTGACAACAATGCAGAAAGGCAGAGTCAATCGAAGCGCAAAGTTTTCAGTTGATAAAGGCAATATCAGTCAGAGCCTTTGATGACAGATGCATCATACTGATTCAAGTTGGATGGATTTTTTGTTTCTGGAGTTGTTGGAGCAACAACACTAGAGAGAAGTGTTGCATGCAGAACATTCCAAAGGTTCAGGATCGGGAATGAGTTGAATTCCTTTCTTGTTGAGAGGGAGTGTTGAAAATAGCAACAAGAAATGATAAAAATAGAATCCAGTATATTCCAATTTTAATTTGTCCTTGAATTAAAATTGTGAATTAAATTCGAATTTAGTCTCACCAGCTACTTGGAATTAATTAATTAATTCATTATGGATTAATTAGTTGGAGAAATTGAAGTTATAAGTCTTTCTGAAGCCATGCAATAGTTATCCCTTAAATTAAGGAGATTATCCCTTAGTTAAGGAGATAAGATTGAGTTATATTTGAGTTGTAATTAGTTAGCTCAGTTTATTGAGTTAAGTCCAGTTAAATAAGTTCCAAAATGTTTGAGGAACTAATTGTGAGTTATCAGTAAGTTGATGCATGCATGCACTCAACCAGTGTACTCTAGATAACTGAAGATTCCCTCATCAAAAACTCATGCATGTCTATTATGAGAAAGACCCAATTGAGCTAAATGTCAAGGACAGTGTACTATCAGTTGCATGTTTTCTCCTATAAAGGAAACTCATCCATGCATTCAAGGGAAGGTTCCTTGAGGATTGCGCAGTTCTGACAATGTGTTAGAGCAGTGTGCGAGAGCAGTGTTACACTGGGTGAAGGAGATCATCCTAGAGGTAACTGCGCAAGGAAATAGGAGCTTGGAGGGTAGAGGAGAAGGCTTGGGAGAAGCCAGGTTTGCCTGTGAGAATCCAGGAGGATTGTACTGAGAGCTGGCTAGCTATGAGAGCTAAGGCTTTGTGTAATTCTGATGTATTTCCACCTTGTATCATAATACAGATAGTGGGGTTTTTAGCTGAGGCTTTCCCTTGAGTATTTTCTGTGTTTCATGTGCATTGATTCTTCTTCTTCTAGTTATATGTGTTCAGCTCGATCTTGCTCAATCTTTAATCTTCTGTAAGTTTGATAGTAGAAGTAGATTATAGTATTTTGCTTTGGTATATTGCATTATCAAGTTAATCTACAGTCAGATTTTCTACATAGATCTCAGAGGTAGATTTGTAGAGAATTTGCAGGAAATTCTACATTGAGGTCTAGTTGTGACTTCATATCAGGGAGACCACCCTGGTTGATGGATTTCCAGCACCGTCAACACATATTTAACAACATAATAAACATATGAGAAAACAACTTTTAGTGTTGCAATTGCAATGTTCCATGCTGTAAGAGATGAGAAAGAGAGATGATGAAACCTTTTGTTTTCTTTGATCATTTAGTTGTTTATCACTATGTAGGGATTGAACACAAGTTTGAAATTTATAGAAGTTGAGAAAGAAGTGAACTTTTATGAAGTGTTGAAACTATTAAACAATAGAATCACAACGGGAAGAATTGAGGGTAAAGATAAACTGAAGCTTGGAGGAGTAGAAGTGAAGAAGATAGAGGATGAAAATAATGCAGATTACATGTTAGATGAAAAGGAAAGTCATGATGGTAAGGAGGATAAAGAACATGAAAATAATAAAAGGGATAATGGAAGAGATGAAAATAATGTTATACTCTTGATTCGACCTTGATCTCTGTTTCCACCTTCTGTGTTCCCCCTTCCGAGTCCTTCCCCTTTTTTCCCCTTTTTTGATAATCTCCTCTCTTTTCTCTATTTGTGGTCATCTTAAAGAATTCTGATTTCTTAAATTTATCTCTCTAATAAATACACTTATTCTTCATCTTCAAAGTTTATATTAACTCTTAACTCTGTCTAATCCTTTAAATTTAATATTTATTATATTCTTTGCTTTAATTCTTAACCTCTTTAATTTTCTAGCTTTATTTTTTGACCATCAACTATAAATAAGAAAATTCTTGTTGATTTATTAATCTCCCTTCATCTTAATAATCCCTAATTCAATTAAATGTTGGATCAATTTCAACTAATTTGTCATATTTAATTTCATGATACCAATAACAAATATAAACAAATATATTTGGTATTATTTTATCTATGTTTGTTATTAATAATTTTTAATTTTCAAATTTTCAAGTAATTATTTCTTTAATTAATTATTAATTATTAATAATCTTCAATTTTCAACTAATTCTTAATTTAGTAAAATAAAAAAATTTAAATTTTTAACTATTTCCTTCCTTCCTCCTTTTTTAAAAAATAAAAATCTATTTCCTATTTCTACTAGTTTATTTCTCTATGAACTTTGGTAAAAAAAATTCCAGAATTAATAAATCTTAATCATTATTTTACTAATTTTCATAATGCAGATGGTCAAATATTATATTTAAAAAAAAGTAAAGTTGGTCAAATATTATTTCTAACTCTTGACCATTAATCCAACGAATACATAATCCAAAATTTTTCCTATTAAAGGTTGCTCCAACACTCGCTTACTCACAAGGCTTTCTTTGATCCCTGATGATGGATGGAATTCCAATCCGAAACGTTGGACGGATCACATACATTACAGAGTGCTATTCCAAAAATCTATAACAATAATGTTGATGTTAAAGGTGTTGATAATAGCATTGAAGTTGCAAGAGATGAAGATGTTGATGAATGGTATCGTGAGAAAATGGCAAGATTACAAAGCACCAATGATACAAAAAAAAGATGAAAATAACACAATCTTAAATTTTGTAGAAGTAGATAAAGGAAGTTATGAAGATGAAAAAAAGAATGAAGAAAAGAATGAAATTGTTTATAACATAACATTTTATACAATTCTAGCATGTATCCTATTTTAAGAAAATTAACTAAGAAATGTCAAAAGATGTTTTTCTAACTCGCTAGAATTTACCACATGGTTTTGGAAGTATTATTTCTTATTGTAGGAAAGGTGTGTGATTCAACCAACTAAAAGTAATTAGAAAATTTAAAATTAAGACAATTTCAAGGCAAAAGTATGTGTTATAACCTAAGAAATTCAATATAAGTTAGTTGGTCAAATTTTTTCTAATCAAACCATCTCAATGGTGGTTTTAACATAGGTTAAGTATATTGGTATTCTAAAATTTCATTAAATAGTCTATTTTAGCGGCTACAACCACCCTCCAAAATTTTTCCTTAGCTTTGTTTTGGAGCCTCCCTACCAACCTTTCACAACAACATGTCTTGCTTCGTCAAGTACACAAGCTTCAATGTTTTTCTTGCAGAATGACAACTTATCCATCAAAGCTTGTTGCATCCCCTCATAGGCTAATTCTCCAAACTTGGTCAAGTTGTAGGCTGAGCAACTCCGTCAAGAAATTGCGCAATTCTGGAGGGAAACCAACCTTCCCTCCAAAATTTGCACAATTCTGTCTGGCAACCCGCTGGGCTCTAGAATTGCGCAAATATGCTAGTCAAGCTTCATGGGGAAAATTGCGCAATTCCTCCTAGCAGGGTTGCTCAGCCAAGGAATTACGCAATCTTGGGCAGCAGTCAGCTGCTCTGCCCATAAATTGCGCAAATCTCTTGGGTAGCCAACCCAACTCCCTCCCAGAAATGCGCATTTTTCCTCCTCGCTGAGCAGACTGTTGCATGTGCAGCTGAGTTGACCGGTTCCACCAATGACTAAGAAAACTTGACTTGCATGCATGGGCTGCTTTTTCTTGGAATAGAAAAGCAACATACAAAAAACATCCCTAGATTTTAGGGAGCTATTTTTAGCAGCTGGAGGATACACGCAAAGATCGTTTTAGAATCTTTCCTCCAAGTGTCATTTTTTCTATATTTTTGGCATGCACGTCATGAGCTTCAAACTTATTTATTCGATGCATCAGAGCTCATTTCTTCACATCGATCTTGGAGCTTTGACATCCCACAGCACATCTAGGTCTCTTTGACACATCTAGTTCAACTATTCATGGGTAAGTGGTCCTAACTTGTTTTTTGCAGCAATTCTGTCACTTTTTGTGTTTTCACTTGTGTGGTACTGTTTTCTTGATTTCGGTGAATGTTTGTTGTCGTTTACATGCATACTAGCTTGTACTAGCATTGTTTTAGTTTTCGTTAGCATCTCACTGCTGTCGCATGCATGAAACTGTTTTGCACGAACGGTCATCGATTCGATGACTCGCTCCACCCACATGCATGTTGTTCTATTTTATGAATATTTCATTCACTGTTTGCATGCACGATCATTCACTCCTTCTTACACTAAATATTGCCATGAATTCACTATCACATTTGCTTTTAGTTTCCCGTCGACAAGTTTGGGTAGCCTTGGCCCAGACTCTCCCTCACCAAGACAACATTGCACAATCCTGGGAGGGAATTCTCTGTCTTCTCCTCAAGAAATGTGCATTCTACCCAGTGACTGTCCTCTAGGATTTATTTACACAATTATGAGGGACAGTGACTGCTAGCCGAGAAAATTGCGCAACACAATCATCGAGCCTGCAACCATTGCTAGCTGAAATTGGACATTTCACAATTCCAACAGCTAGTCATCCTGCTTGGATTGTGCATTGCACAATTCTATTAGTCAGTTAGCCTCCCAGACGAACCGGACTGCCTTTTGTGTAGTTCTAGAAGCCAATTAGTCAACCTCCCAAAACAAATTACGCAATCCTTTCCAGTCAATCCCCAAGTATGTTGCATGTCATTCCTCAAGTTTGCTTTAGTTTTTACTAACAGATTTCTTGCCATGCATGTCGCTTTGTCTCTAGATCTTGCAGGTGTTCATCCGCCTCTTATCAGTTCAGGATAATGGCCTCCAAGAGAGCAAGATCAAAGGACACTAATGGAAGTGCAACTGGAGCAACAGTTGAGTGAGTGTCTACAAGTCTGCCGATCTATGAAGACACCAAGCTGATTGTAGACAAGGACATCAAACGGAAATGGCAAGAGGTCAATGATGCATTTGCAGGCACATTTTGGCAAGAACTCGAAGACCGCAAGGTATATGCGAACATCCACAAGTCTGGCTTGTACCGGATTGCATGCAGATACCCTGTGTTCCCATGCGCGGACATGATACCTTGGATCGTCTCACACACTGATCTTGAGACGATGACATTGAGCAGTGTCAATGGGACGGAGATTGCTACCTTGAGGGCACAAGATTATGATGAGATGTATTAGATGTCAAAGCCCATGATCATCATGGAGACACCCTTCAACTTACCCAACAACAATGCCAACTCCAGAGACATTTTGAAGAACTAGGTAAAGGAGCTAGCTAAATTCAGGATGACACCCAACCAGATCTACAAGACGAAGATATTGTGGAAGGCGTATCAATACTTGGTCATCTTTTCATGTCGACTCTATAGCCAAGAAAGCACGAAAACCTTCCCACAGAATTGGGTGATCGCGTTGGACCAAGTGGCTAGAGAAGGCAAAGCATGTAACTGGTATGACATGTTGGCTCATCAACTGAAGGAACATGTAACAAGGGCTCGACAACTGCCCAAAGGTATGCAAGAAGAAATCTACATGTTTGCCTACATCTTGGATGCAATCTATGTCCGATAGGAGTTCCTGGGCTTGAAGTGGGCATGGAAACCAACAAAGACTGCTGTGAAATATTATTGTAAGATGTTGTCTGAATGCAGCTTCAAAGGAGTTATCACACAACTATCCGATCATTTTGTCACCCTAGTTTTCAAGATGCTATTCAGACAGGATCCACCCAGCATTTCAAAGGTAACAATGGAGGCACTGATAGACATAGCTAATTGGCATGCCTCACCATTTGGCACCTTCAAATGGATGTATAGTGTGGAGAACCCTCCACATGTTCTACCGAAGTTTTCCTTGGACATACTCGTCATGTAGGAAGTAGCATATCATATCTCGATAGGATTGACAACTAGGCTGCACCAGAAGAAGAAGACACCTTGGCCTGCTCTTGCACTGCACATTAGATTATACGAGATTCAGGGTTTCAAGCATGCAGATGTCGAAGCAGAATAGATGAAGAAGTATCCATTCAACCTTCGAAGTTACAATTCGTATGACCCACATTGTCTTATGAAAGATCACTGTGCGAGAGTATAGTTCAACTGGATCCATAGGGCATTTCATTGGGCGGAGGAGGACCCATGGAGATATTGCTACAGTTTCTCCAGACCCAATGAATAGGTTGGCTTCACTGTGGAATGATTAGCGAAGCAACATGAAGCAACATCTTAGAGAGCACCAGAAGCAACAACAACAACAGAGGTGAACATACCAGTGCGCAACAATGGCAAGAGGAATATTGTCGACCACATGGAGGAAGAGAAAAGCTGCAAGTTCTAAGCAGATCCACTTGTGGATAAAGTAGCTATGGCTATAGAGGCAAAGAGGCAACAACACGACAAGAGAAATGTGCAAAGGCAAAGAGAAAAACAAAGAATGGAGGAAATAGAGAAAGAGTTGCATGAGTCAAAGGAGCAACTCCAGAAGGAACAACAGCTGCGCAGACAGGAGAAGGAAGTGCAACAAGAACAGGTACAACAGGGGGCATAACTTGTACAGATGAATGAAACAACACTCGTACAAGTAGTGGACTCATCATAACAGCTGGCATCAGGCAAATAGGGTGAAACATCGCAGGAGTAGGACTTCTTTCAAGAGATAGAGTGAGCACTTGAACAAATGGATACAGATATGGAGCGACATGAGTTAGAACAAGACATTGACCTCATGCCTCACCACCATGAGGTTGACCCACCAACTTCACTGCATGTAGAAGATGAGAAAGTCCCAAGTGACCAAGGAGAAACTGAGATCCTTGGAGATTAGATGGAAAGAGAGATTCACAACATCTCATTCGACGAGTCTCAACATAGAGTTGTGCAATCTCCTAGAGTGTCAACTCCAGAAGATCATACGTTGCTTGTGTAGTTTGAAGAATGAGTGATCATGTCTGACGTGCCCAAACATCCAACAGCATTGGCCGATGCTACTAAGCATATGCCGAAGCCACTAGCTCGAGTGTTCTCTTCCTGATAACTGAGAATGAGCAAATGGCTAAGGAGATACAGACGAGAAAGCAGGGATGATATTTGGTTATAGTGTCCGCCCAAGAAAAATTGAAGAAGTCAATACTGGATGAGGTATTGTCCCTTGACACAATTATGCGGGTGTTGTATTCCAAGTTTGGTACTGTGCATAAGGTAGTCGTTCATCTCAACGGATGGTAGCATTGGTGTGTTAGAAGAGCACATATCTTGTCAAACTTGCATGTTGCTGTTGATTACATGCAAACATGGACGATGAGATACAAGGGAGTCTCACTTCACTTGCCTAAGATGATGAAGCCCAGAGTGGTTGAGATGAAGGCATGCATCCGGAGTCAGATTCAGAACTATGAAGAGCTCCCACAGCTCATCACTAATTTGCAGGTTTCCCATACACATGTATTCAAGAGTATGGATGTTGTGGTGCACGCACATGCGATCCCATGTATTGGGACTCTCACCCAGGTGAAGACAAAGGCACAGGTCTGACTAGAGCTTGAATCGTACTTTGACGAGTTGATGCGCACAGCCATGAGCCCAGACTTGTCAATCCGTGCAGACACCATGCAAAAGTATGTTGCTGGTCTAACTGCGCCGAAGACCATGATGCGCATGCTATCAAACAAGTTGGACAGAGGAGCTTGAGCAGTGTACCCAGATGTTATGGAGGCAAGAGTTAGGTTCCAGAAAGATGTCACCTTGGAGTACATGGACACCATCGCAGACTACCGATCTTAGCATTAGTTCGCTATTGTCGATCATCACGAGGATGTCGAAGAGTTGGACTTTCCACAGTTGTCTGAGTCATAGTG
This sequence comes from Pinus taeda, assembly GCA_000404065.3. NCBI lineage: Eukaryota > Viridiplantae > Streptophyta > Pinopsida > Pinales > Pinaceae > Pinus > Pinus taeda. Next base: position 60,792 of record APFE030154733.1, on the reverse strand, counting down.
ATGTCTTGCATGGCTTGCACAAGCCATTTTTTCTCACATGGGTACATGTGCATTGTAATGTAACGTCTTGCCAAGTGTAAGTTCAAGTGTCGATAGTTGGATGTAACAATCATAGAGTAGATGAAGAATCATGAGGGTAGATGAAATGTCACAAAGGGGAATGTCAAGAGCCACCCCACCCTTTGCTATAAATAGTCCTCATAACTCATTGTAAAGGCTTTTGGTCAGCCAAGCTTCGATAGGAGTATCTTAGAGAAAGCTTGGACAATATTGTAATGCGCCTTGGCTTCTCCACTGCGTAGAGCTAGTATATCTCTTTGGAGGAGCAGGTGGTTGTGGCTGTAATGTTCCGCTATCAGAACTATTGGTTGGACATGGGTGTATTGTATGACTGGAACTTACACTTCTTAATATAATAGAACCAACATGTTTCATGCATATGTTGTATTATATTCTAGCTATCTTGTTTATATATGTATTTGTTTTCTTATGCATGCATGTATGGACTATTCTGTATAAGCATGTATGAATCTTTTTGAAATGTGCTATTGGTTTAACCATCACTTTGGATTGCTTACTAACTTGCTTTCCAGCTTGTGATGCATCTTTGCTCATGTGTTCCCTTCCAAGCTGCATACTATTACAGGTTTCCAACGAGTGCATTCATCTCACCCTCAATGTGTTAGAACCTCTCATGCACCTTCCTTGACTTACTGCAACTGTCACACCCTTGCTACCAATAGGGACATCTTACTTTCCTCTATGCGAAGCCGCGGTCAAGGCATTACCGTACGACCCACTTCTGGGACTCCTACACCAAATGGTTTGAGGTCTAATTGGGACTTCTTACCAAGGAGATCCCTGACATGTTGGCGGGTCCAGTACCGTCAACATTTCTGGCTCTAGAAGGAGGGTTAGATGACAAGATGTGTCCTTTCATCCTGTTTTGAACCTTTTCATATCTGTCATGGAGTCTTGCACTCTCCTCCCTCCACGATTTTTTTCGCATGCTGAATCCGTTAAAATCACGAGGGAGTTTTTTGATCTCTTGCCCACATACACATATGATGGTGAAGGCTAAGTGGCCTGGCCTGAGTTCTTACATTATTTCCTTTCCATGCTTGATGAGGAAGATAGATGTTCTGATGAACATGCCAGTGTGCTGCTTGCGTAAACACTTCGTGAATCTCCATATCGGTGGCTGTGAAACCTACTAGCTGATAACGTGCACTCACTTGAGCACTTCTGTGATCTCATTGAAGACACTTTCTATCATTTTGATCCAGAACATCTTGACCAAACACTATTACAACAACATAAGGCTTCTCATGAGTCACCTATGGATTTTTGGCAGCACTTATGTGATTTGCAGTTTCAAGCTCCGAAGAGCCATATGAAAATTTTCTATCTTTGGGATAAATTCGAGTATTGTCTTAAGAAATTTGCCCATCATAAGAAGGAGTTTAAACTCAAGCCTCTTCCAGTATTCTTTAGTGATGGAGTTATGCAATTACAAATGGATGCAGTCACTGTCACAAGTGACTGTTCGCTGTCCCCTCATCAGAAAAATCCACCACTACAGAGTGATTCCGTAGATCATGTTCACACATTTTTTTAGCTCTCACATCCTCCCAACATCACTCCGCTTAATTTTCACGCAGATTTGGTTGTGATTCCATTGAGTTGTCATATGCATTTTGACCCACAACCTCTATCTTCATACTCAGCTGTTCCTCTAGATAATACCATCTTGTGTTCTTCCATTCTAGACTCTACACTTGTTTTAAACGAGGATCAAGCCACTAGCGGGTTGGTGTTGCACAACCAACATACACCCTCATTCATGAAGAGTATGACTGGTAGCTTGAGCATCAACGCTCGGAGAAGGATGACTCCCTTCCATCCGAGCCCCCTCCGTTCTTTCCTGACATCATTGGTGAACATACCATCCATGATTTTGCATGTGTATCTTCGTCTACGGAGGCACCCATTGTTGGTAACTCACAGGACACACCAGATGTCAGTCCATCATCTTACATCAGAGAGGATGAATTATTCATTGAAAACCCACTTGAATTTTCATCTACCTTTTCCGGGAACTCAGAGGATGAATTTGTTCACTTCTCATCTAACCCCTTGTTTGATTCATTAGATCATGAGGATGTCGATGAAATCATTGATTTTTCTGATCGTGGCTATCGTGATCCATTTACTCCCATATTCAATCACGATCATGATTCTATTGCAGTTGATTTTTCGAAGCCACCTATTTATGATGATATATCTAACGATGAAGTCGAAACCCCCCAGACTGTTGAGGCACTTCAGCCTGAGCTGATGGTTATGTCAGGCTCTTGCTGTCCTGAGGTTGGTTTCACTTCCGATCAGGAAATTGTTCAATCACCCGAGGCTCCTCATCACTCATTTGTATGCATTGAAGATCAACCTCATACACAGATAATGCTTCCTACACTCGAACCGCATGATCCCATCGCTTATGCGTTGGAGGAATCTTACATTGCAAGCACACGTGAACGACATAAGTTGTCTTTGTTTCTTTATTTTGCTTGCATGTCACAGTCAAGAGTATCCGTACGATTCAAAGTTGCACACAGTGTCACACAACACCGTGACAAGTCCACGAACCACATGTCATGTACTTGCATTCACTTAAGTCATCTGGACACTTTGAAACACGAAGTGTGTTGGTATTCATTGTTATATCTTTCTTGTTTGTTGGCTCACACAACTGGGTTGCTCACGAAATAAGCCTTCACCAACATAGGTCAACCAATGCGCCGGTGGCTGCATTAGAAATATCACTTCACGTGATCAGACCCATGCACTATTAGCTTAGGAGTAGAGTAGTTTTTTCTTTCAGTGTTGTTTGCTCGCATTCTTGTTTTCTTACTTGCTTTGCCTGCTTGTTTGCTTACTTTGATTTCGCATTTGCTTCTGCTTTGATTTATTGTTTGTTTTCTTGTTTTGTTCGTAGGTTAGTTTCACATGAAACCATGTATGACTCTTGAAACAAGCTGGGTAAAGTGCAAGAGGCCTTGTACAACTATCACTACTTGGTTATATGTCATCCTGCCTCTGTATGAAGAACTTGTTACTTTTAGTGCATGATACATTGATGGAAAATACATACTGTTTGAAGTGAACCTTGGTGAAAACACAATTCTTGCATGCTAACTAGTGTCTCCCACTATAGTTGGTTGTTTTTGGGTTAACCCTTGTCAGCTCAGTCAAGTAGAGTAAGGTGAGGGGGAAACATTAACAAGCATGTCAGAAGAATATAATAAACTACTTCTCTGAAGGAACAACCTCTTTTGCTTTGAATAAGTTAGGATCCCTCTTCCACCTTTGAAATGAATAAGTGCTATGCACAGTTATGAAAATGAAAAATGAAAAAATTTGAAAAAAATGAAAAATGAATAAGGCAAAATAAGAGAAAGGCTTCCTACATAGAGAGGTGATGCAAGTAACTCCACCGGGGTGTTGACCAAACTCACTGGTAGTGGAGCAATGCTTGCGTTCCTGCGTGACTCCGCTAGGGTACTGTCCATGCCTGTTGGCGAGCAACACCAGAGATGAAAGTAAGACTCTGACGACTATACTGCTTGTGCACCACTATACCCCTCAACCCTAATCAAAAAAATTGTCTTGCCTTGGCTTGGAATGGGTTAATCGACCAAGAGCTTGGTAGATGCTACATCTTACAATCAAGCTAGTGTAGAAACCAAGATGAACTAAGAACTGAACAATACTTTTGGAGGTGTTAGACTTGCTTTTCATGAACAAGGTCCATTCAGAGAGTTGGAGTTATACCGGGGTGTTGCCAAGTGTTGTAGCAACTACAAACACCCTCCAAAATTTTTCCTTAGCTTTGTTGCGGAGCCTCCCTATAAAACTTTCGTAGCAGCATGTCTTGCTTCGTCAAGTACACAAGCTTCAATGTTTTTCTTGTAGAATGATAGCCTGTCCATCAAAGCTTGTTGTACCCCCTCATAGACTGATTCTCTAGAATTTTTTCAGCTGCAGGTTAAGCAAATCCCTCAAGAAATTGTGCAATTCTGGAGGTCAACCAGCCTTCCCTCTAGAAATTGCGTAATTCTTTCTCGCAGCCTGCTGGGCTCCAGAATTGCGCAAATCTTCCAGGCAGCTTCACTGAGAAAATTACACAATTCCTCTCAGTAGGGCTGCTCAGCCCAGGAATTGTGCAATCTTGGGCAGTAGTCAGCTGCTCTGCCCATAAATTGCACAAATCTCCTGGGAAACCAGCCCAGCTCCCTCCCAGAAATGCACATTTTTTCCTCCCAGCTGAGCAGACAGTTGCATGTGCAGTTGATTTTCACGGTTCCACTCGGGACCAAGAAAACTTGACTTGCATGCACGGGCTGCTTTTTCCTGGAATAGAAAAGAAGCATGCAAAAAAGCATCCCTAGATTTTAGGGAGGTATTTTTAGTAGCTGGAGGTTACATGCAAAGATCGTTTTAGAATCTTTCCTCCAAGTGTCTATTTTTCCTAGATTTGTGGCATGCACATCATGAGCTTCAAACTTATTTATTCTATGCATCAGAGCTCATTTCTTCACATCGATCTTGGAGCTCTGACACCCACATCACATCCAGGACTCTTTGACACATCCAACTCAACTATTCATGGGTAACTGGTCTTAACTTGTCTTTTGCAGTATTTCTATCACTTTTTGTTTTTTCACTTGTGTGAGTGTTGTTTGCTTGATTTTTGTGAACACTTGCTATCGTTTACATGCATACTAGTTTGTACTAGCACTGTTTCAGTTTTCATTAGCATCTCACTGCTGTCGCATGCATGAAACTGTTTTGCATGAACAATCGTCGATTCGACGATTCCTCCACCCAGATGCATGTTTTTCCGTTTTATGAATCTTTCATTCACTGTTTGCATGTAATATTATTCACTCCTACTTACATTGAGTATCACCATGCATTCACTATCACATTTTCTTTCAGTTGCCCATTGGTAGGTCTAGGCAGCTAGCTAGGACTCTGCCTCACCAAGGTAGCATTGCGCAATCCTGAGCGGGAAGGCTCTGTCTTCCCTTCATGAAATGTACATTTTTACCTAGTGACTATCCTCTAGGCTTGCCTTGCTCATTCTTGAGGGACAATGACTGCTGGCCCAGAAAATTGCGCAATGCAGTCACTAAGACTATAACCATTGCCAGCTGAAATTACGCATTGTGAAGTTCCAGGAGCCAGTCAGCCAACCTGGATTGTGCATTGCACAACTCCAGTAGTCAGTCAGCCTCCTAGATAGCCTATACTACCTTTTCCATAGTTCTGGAAGTTGGTTAGTCAGCCTCCCAGAAGAAATTGCACAATCCTTGCCATTCAATCCCCAGGTTTGTTGCATGTCATTCCTCAAGTTTGTGTTCGTTTTTGCTGATAGATTTCTTGCCATGCATGTCACTTTGTCTCCAAATCTTGTAGGTGTTTGTCTGCCTCTTAGTAGTTCAGGATCAATGGCCTCCAAGGGAGTAGGATCAAAGGACACTAAAGGAAGTGCAACTGGAGCAACAATTGAGCGAGTGTCTACAAGTTTGCTGATCTATGAAGACACCAAGCTGATTGTAGACAAGGACATCAAGATGAAATGGCAAGAGGTCAATGATGCATTTGCAGGAAAATTTGGGGAAGACCTCGAAGACCACTAGGTATATGTGAACATCCATAAGTCCGGCTTGTAACCGATTGCATGCAGATACCCCGCGTTCCCATGAGCGGACAAGATACATTGGATCGTCTCACACACCAATCTTGAGATGATGACATTGAGCAGTGTCAGTGGGACGAAGATCACTACCTTTAGGGCACAAAATTATGATGAGATGTATCAAATGTTGGAGCCTGTGATCATCACAGAGACACCCTTCATCTTACCTAGCAGCAATGCAAACTCTATAGATATTTTGAAGAACTGAGTAAAGGAGTCGGCTAAATTTAGGATGACTCCCAACCAGCTCTACAAGATGAAGAGACTGCAGAAGGCGTATCAACACTTGGTCATATTTGCATGTCGACTGTATGGCCAAGAAAGCACAGAAACCTTCCCATAGAGTTGGGTGATCGTGTTGGACCAACTGCCTAGAGAAGGCAAAGCATGTAACTGGTCCAGCATGTTGGCTCATCAGCTGAAGGAACAGGTAACAAGGGCTCGACAACTGCCCAAAGGTATGCAAGCAAAAATCTACATGTTTGCCTACATCTTGGATGCAATCCGTGCCCGACAGGAGTTCCCGGGCTTGAAGTGGGCATGGGCACCGACGAATTCTACTGTGAACTCTTATTGTAAGATGTTGTCTGAATGCAGCTTCAAAGGAGTCATCACATGATTGTCCAATAATTTTGTCAGCCTGGTTTACAAGATGATATTCAAGCAGATCCACCCTGCATGTCGAAGGCAACAATGGAGGCACTGATAGACACAATTGATTGGTATGCCTCACTGTTCGACACCTTCATATGGATGTACAACGTTGAGAAGCCTCCACATGTTCTACCGAAGTTTTCCTTGGACATACTCGTCATGCAGGAAGTGGCATATCACATCTCGACATGATTGATAGCTAGGCTACACTGGAAGAAGAAGGCACCTTGGCCTGCTCTTTCACTGCGCATTGGGTTATACGAGATTCAGAGTTTCAAGCATGCAGATTTCGAAGCATAACATATGAAGAAGTATCCATTAGACCTTCGAAGTTACAATAGTATGACCCACATTGTCTTGTGAAAGATCACTACGCGAGAGTACATTTCAACTGGATCCACGGGGCACTTCATTTGGTGGAGGAGGATCCATGGAGATATTGCTACAATTTCTCCATACCCAATGAATAGGTCGACTTTGCTGTGGAATGGTTAGAAAAGTAACGTGAAGCAACATCCCGGAGAGAACCAGAAGAAGCAGCGGTAGCAGTAGCAGAGGTGAACATACCAGCGTGCGACAAGGGCAAGAGAGGAAGATTGTCGACCACATGGATGAAGAGCAAAGCTATAAGTTATGAGCAGATCCACTTGTGGAGAAAGCAGATATGACTATAGAGGTGAAGAGACAACAATGCGACAAGCGAAACGCGCAAAGGCAAAGAGAGAAATAGAGAATTGAGGAAATAGAGAAGGAGTTGCAATGAGTTGAAGGAGCAACTCTGGAAGGAACAAGAGCTATGCAGACAAGAGAAGGAAGCACAGTAAGAACAAGTACATCAGTGGGTGCAACTTTTGTAGACGGATGAAACATCACCCGTACAGTTAGTGGACTCATCAGAATAGCTAGCACCAGGTAAACAGGGTGAACCATCACAGAAGAAGGACTTCGCTCAGGAGATAGAGCGATCACTTGCACAAATGGATACAGATATGAAGCGGCAGGGGTTAGAGAAAGACATTGACCTCATGCCTCACCACCAAGAGGTTGACACACCAGCTTCACTACCTCCAGAAGATAAGCAAGTCCTAAGCAACCAAGGAGACACTAAGATCCTTGGAGTTTAGCCGAAAGGAGAGATGCACAACATCTCATTTGACGAGTATCAACATAGTTTTGTGCAATCTTGCAAATTGCCAACTCTGTAAGATCATACATCTCTGCACAGTTCGAGGAACGAGCGATCATGTCCAACTTGCAAAAACATCCAAAAACATTGGTTGATGCTGCCAGAGCATATGCCAAAGCCACTAGCTCGAGTGTCCGCTTCCTGATAGCTGAGAACAAGCGAATGGCTAAGGAGATACAAACGGCCAAGCAAGGAGGAGAGTTGGTTACAGTGTTTTCCTGAGAAAAATTGAAGAAGGAAATACTGGATGAGGTATTGTCCTTTGACACAGTTATGTGGGCGTTGTATTCCAAGTTTGGTACCGTGTATAAGGCAGTCGTTCATCTCAACGGATGGCAACAACGATGTGCTAGAAGAGCACATATCTTGTCAAACATGCATGTTGTTGTTGATTACATGCAAACATGGACTATGAGATACAAGGGAGCCCCATTTCACTTACCTAAGATGATGAAGCCCAAAGCGGTCGAGTCGAAGGCACGCATCTGAAGTCAGATCCGGAACTATGAAGAGCTCCCGCAGCTCATCACTAGTTTACATGTTTCCCATTCACATGTATTCAAGAGTATGGATGTTGTGGTGCACACACATGTGATCCCATCTATTGGGACTCTCACTTAGGCGAAGAAAAAGGCACATGTTCGACTAGATCTTGACTCATACTTTGATGAGTTGATGCACATAGCCACCAACCTAGACTTGTCAATCAGTGCAAACACCATGCACAAGTATGTTGCTGGTCTGACCACACTGAAGACCATGATGTGCATGCTATCAGACGAGTTGGACAATGGAGCCTGAGCAGTGTACTTGGATGCTATGGAGCCAAGAATCAGGTTCCAGAAAGATGTAACCTTGGAGTACACGGACACCATCGCGGACTACTGATCTTGGCATTAGTTCACTACTGTCGATCATCGCAAGGATGTCGAAGAGTTGGACTTCCCACGATTGTCCGAGTCATAGTGATGTCTTTCATGGCTTTCTCAAGCCATTTTGTCTCACATGGGTACATGTGCATTGTAATGTAACGTCTTGTCAAGTGTAAGTTCAAGTGTCGATAGTTGGATGTAACTATCATAGAGTAGATGAAGAGTCATGAGGGTAGATGAACTGTCACAAAGGGGAATGTCAAGGGCCACCCCACCCTTTTCTCTAAATAGTCCCTCATAACTCATTGTAAAGGTTTTTGGTCAGCCAAGCTTCGATAGGAGTATCTTAGAGAAAACTTGGATAGTATTGTAACGCGCCTTGGCTTCTCCACTGTGTAGAGCTAGTATATCTCTTTGGAGGAGCAAGCGGCTGTGGCTGTAACATTCCGCTAACAGAACTAGTGGTTGGACATGGATGTATTGTATGAATGGAACTTACACTTCTTAATATAACAAAGCCAACATGTTTCATGCATATGTTGTATTTTATTACAACTACCTTGTTTACTCTAAATGATATATGTATTTGTTTGCTTATGCATGCCTGTATGGACTATTCTGTATAAGCATGTATGAATCTTTCTAAAATGTGATGTTGGTTTAACCATCACTTTGGATTGCTTGCTAACTTGCTGTCCAGCTTGTGATGCATCTTCACTCGTGTGTTCCCTTCCAAGCCGCGTACTATTATAGGTTTCCAAGGGGCACACTCACCTCACCCTTAGTGTGTTAGAACCTCTTATGCACCTTCCTTGACTTACTACAACTATCACACCCTTGCTACCAATAGGGACATCTTACTTACCTTTGTGCGAAACTGTGGTCAATGCATTACCGTACGACCCACTGCTAGGACTCCTACACCAAACAGTCTGAGGTCTAATTGGGACTTCTTACTGGAGAGATCCCCTAACATGTTGGTGGGTCCAACACCATCAACATAGTCATTGTTCAAAACATTGTTCTAAGAATGAAGATTGCAATGAAATTTATTTTAATGCCTACATAGCAAGGATAATTATGGACTATTTATGACAATGAAATCAATCGAGCATACATATCTGATCAATAATATAGTGGGAATTTATGCTAGTGTTGTCATCAGATCTATGTGGAGAAATGAAATTGGTTGAGCATCCATACCTACTCACTAATACAACTAGTAAACTTAAAACTTTCATACTAAATTTCAAGGGAGAATGCATTTGGAATATTTTTTTTCTAGACAAGCTATAACATTTGGCAATGTCATGACATCTCACACCAACCACTATTCTCTCTCTTATTGTATTAGCTACTAGAACCCTCCCTCAAATAATCTATGCTTCGATGTTAAGTTTGTTAAACACATAAAATTACATTGATATTGATGCGTTGGAGGTACACCATGATAGGTTTTGTATGTCAATGCACCTCATGAAGTCCTATTGTAATACCATAGAATTAGATTTGATTTGTTTATTATGGTTGAAGGTTAAAAGAAAAAATATAAATAGTAACAAACATGCATACAATGATATTATTTAAATTAGATGTTCTAAGTGTATCTATCCATAGAATATTTTAGTAATCTAGCCATCATATTCTTTGGGAATGATATAGAGACTAACATGATTTATTTGATCTAATATAGTGAAAAAACATGTAAGCATTAATTTACAGTGAATATGAAGAACATGATTCATTGTAGTCATTATGCATTCCTTTTTAATTCCATCCTCTTGGAGAATTTTTAGTTTTACTCCAATTTTAATTTTGTTTCTAGATGGTCACTACAAGGTCTTTTAAAGATTTTCCCCAAATTTTCTGCATAGTTATTATTTCTAGTTTAACAATTTTATGTTAGAATAAATTCTTTTGGACTAACTAATATGTTTTATTCGTTATTAGTAGTTACATAATTATGTCATCCAAGAAAGACTCCTTCAAAGAAGAGTAGTAAGTGAAGACTCTAATGTGACTACCCTTGAATAGTATAGTTGCTTATCCTAATTCTCGCTTTTCAAAATACTTAACTTAATGAAGTTGAAAAATATACAATACCGTACCGTAACAAATAGTTTATACAATACCGTAATGACTCTTCTTCAATTAAATGAGGATGAGGAAGAGGAATAAAATGAGGATGAAGATGATCGAGTCTCTCCTCATTTCTTCATATTATATTTTACTTATTATAGTTTGTGTGCTTTCTATCTAGGTAGTTATTAGCACCTCCTTTGAAATGATGTTTTGTTTTTTAAAATGTTTATGTTCTCGACTTTTAATAGAAAGGTTACCAAAGCAATTCTTGTTTTTTACAATATTTATATAAACTAATAGAATTATGTTCAAAGAAAATATAAATATATATATATATATATATATATATATATATATATATTTTATTTATTTATTTATTTTTGTTCCTGTAAAAATAATTGATATTATCTCATTGGCTCTACATTGGCCTACAACTCATATATCCTTTTAATAAAAAAATCATGTCAAATCCAACTAAGTCTACATGATGTATCCTTAAAAACACACACATTAGCTTTAGTTTATGAATAAGCTAAGATTTCTTTGAGACACTCAACCCTAGCTTTTACCCTATAAAAAAGAAATTTTGGAGTGTTTTTTCACAACATAATTTTTTTGGTCGTCAAATTAAAAATGTGTAATTGCAATAAGGTTTTCAATGAGTAAACACACACTCTCCAAGTTGAATAATTAAATTTGTCCTTGTAATGAACTATATACTTGTATTTCAATGAAGATAGCCAAATTTACCTTGCTTCACTAAAACACAGATCCATGCTTCATGTTTTCGACCAATTTGAGTTATTCAAATTGGAGCGTATGCATTTTATATCTATCCACATTTATATAATTTTGTTGAAAATGCAATAAGAAAATCCTAATTTAATTTTGTCCTTGAATTAAATTGGGAATAAAATTGTAATTCCACATCTCATGACAACTTGTATTAATTAACTAAGTTAGTTTGACTTAGTTGGCTTAGTTGATCTGAGTTGAGGGTCTAACTTGAGTAATGTAGATTGTATCCTATTTTATAGGATCCCTGGTTGAGTTTATTTTGAGTTGTAATTAATTAATTCGGTTTAACTGAGTTAAAGTCAATTAAACGAGTTCCAACTGTTGGAGGAACTAATGGGAGGTCCAGGAGTGGGGTGCTGCCTAGAGTGATCAAACAGTTAACTGATGATTCACTCAATAATAACTCATGCATGTCAGACTTGAGAGTTACCCATTAGAGATTGGAGTTCAGGGACAATGTACTCTCCATTGTATAATCATCCAAATTGTATAGGTGGTGCATGCAGTCAGAGGAAGGCCTATGATGGATTGCAAAATTACTTTGAGGAATTTCCCTAATTAACAGGGAGCTAATTCCCAAGGAAACAATGTAAGGAAATAGGGACTTGGACAAGAGAGAAATTGGTTAAGTATTAGACTAGGCTTGTCTAGGAAGCAGTGAGACATATAAAGATAATGCAGAGGTTGCTTGGGCTTGAGAAAAGCATTGTAGTCTTCTCATATTTTCTGACTAATGCAATATAAAGATAGCAGGGGTTTTTAGCTATGGCTTTCCCTAGGAAATCATTGTGTAATGTGTTGATTGAATTCTTTCTCTTGTATTCTTCGTGATTTCACGATCGTTTAATTGTTTCCACTAATGAGTAGAGTAGATTCAAGTCTGTTGTTTTAGCATATTACAATTAGCAGTTTGAATCTACAAGGAATTTCTACATGGTATCAGAGCTGAAATCACTATAAAAGAGGAGAATACGAGTTTTTCCTTTTAAGTTGAAATCAAATTTGTAGTATCATACTTTAGAGCCACCAAGATGTCGTTCTATAGATTGAGACTCGAATTGCCCTTGAGGGTAGTTCAAACTATATTTCTTGGAAGGACATGATGGTGGCAGTGTTGGAAGACAATGAGCTTAAGGAATTCATAGAAAAAGAATTCAAGGAATTCATGGAAGATATTCCTAAGCCTCCAATAGTCGATGCTTAAGAACTGGCAGAGTGGAGAAAATGTGTTATAGAGGCGAGAAGGATTATCCTAGAAGGAGTTCAAGATCATATTGTCTTGAACCTCCACGGTAAGGAGACTTCATATGCAATGTGGAAGGCCTTGACATACCTATTTCAAAAAAATAGTGACCACAAAAAGCTGGCACTGAAGGACAAGTTCAGAAAAATAAAGATGGAGAAGGGCGACACAATACCAAAGTACTTCACCAAGTTCACCCAATGTCGGGATGAGCTTGGAAGTGTTGGTGTTACAGTTGCTGAAGATGATCTAGTTAGCCTAGCACTTCTAGGCCTTCCCAAAAGCTGACACAAACACCAAGATTCAGTAAATGGGAGGGAGAATCTACCAGAGTTGGAGCATTTGTGGTCCAAATTGGTACAAGAAGAGATTCAGTGGAACACTAGAGATGGATCCTCATCCAAGAATGATGATGAGAAGAACTGTGCCTTAGCTGGAATGATGAAGAAATAGAAAGGGAACTCATCCCATTCCAAATTAGATTCTAGTCAGGGTGGCAAGAAGAAGGACTTGTCGAAGATTACATGTTTTCACCGTCATGAGCTGGGATACTATGCCATGAAGTATCTGCACAAGAAGGACGACAAGAATCCCTCAAGAGGAGTGGTAGGTGAAGCTCGTGCTTCCCAATTCAAGTGGATTTAACCCTTATCACTTGCATGGTGGCATTGGTGATGGGTAGTGTGTTGTATCTAGATAGTGGAGCATCATTCCATATGACCAACAACAAAGAATTCTTCAGCGAATTGGAGGAGAAGGACCTCTAGATGCACATCTAAATGGGAGACAATGGAAGGTATAGCGCGACTGACATCAATACTGTTACATTTCAGAGGGATTATGGTTCTCCTCTCACATTAAAATATGTCATGTATGTTTGGGTTTGAAGAAGAAATTGGTTTCAGTTGCTATGTTGGAGGACCATGGCTATGGTATGATATTTAGCAAAGGAAAGGATTTCCTTCATCAAATAGCCTTAGGACAAGTGAAGTAGATCAGGGTTCGGGTGAAGAACCTCTACAGATTGGATGTAGAAGACTGTGCCGCTTTGAGCACAAAAGCAAAGAAGGTGTAGAGTTGAGACATTGGTGAGTTGTGGCATAGAATATTGGGTCACTTGCACCACAAAGCTTTGAAGATCATGTAGCAGATTTATACAAGACTTCCCAAGGGTGCACTAGAGTAGAGAGATACATGCAAAGGGTGTAGACTAGCATTTGCACCTAATGTTGCAAAGGAAACGCCGTAAGGCATAGAGTGTGGAAGAATAGGGACATGTGAATGGAATGTGGAAGAATAGGGACATGTGAATGGGCATTGTTGAAAGCGAGGGTGGATGATAAAGAGTTGCAATTGAAATTATTAGTTATGTGTATGCTGAATATAGATATTTTATAAATAATAGTGTGTAGAAGAATAGTGGCATGGGAATGGACATTGTTGAATGCAAGGGTGGATGATATTGAGTTACACTTGAAACTATTAGTTATGTGTGTTTTGAATATGGATAAGTAATAGTAGTGTGTGGAAGAATAGCAACATGTGAATGGACATTCTTGAAAGCAAGGGTGGATGATAATGAGTTATAGTTAATGTCATATAGAGGTTATCCATTATTCATGTAGTAGTTGTTTATGTGAACATATGTTTGTGCATTATTTTAAGTTTTTTTTTTGTATTTGGAGATTTTGTTTTTCCATATGTTACATATTAAGAATGAATTGTCACTTTTAAAGAGGGCACACAAGGTTGCTAGCTGTCACAAACCATCGTGAGGGTAAAAATTAAATGTCCTTTTCCTACTACATGGTTCTGTCAACTAGGTGTTTTGAAAAATACAAGTGAAAGCCATCAAACTCCTTGCTGAAATCAAACTCTCTCGTGAACTTTTCATAAATATAGGGATGCAAAAATTCCTTAACTTGCAAGAACTATATTAAAATAACATTTTCACTACTAACTTCATATGAAATGTTATGAAATTTCTTTTGGATAAAACCTCGAATGTGTTTTTAATATCCCAATTCAACTCTCGGTGAAATTTTCGTAGATATAGGGATGCAAAAATTCCTTAACTTGCGAGAACTCTATTAAAATGACATTTTTCACTACTAAGTTCATATGAGATGTCAATTAAACTGTTTTATTATTATTATTTTAATTTAATGTTTCATTATGCATACTAAATCTTTTTTCATATAAAACTAAATTTAAATGTTTACTCATTTACAAATACTACAATACATACCCCTTTTTCGAATTGATGTTTATGAGTAGCAGGCCAAAACTTGCCAAATGCTTAAATTTATTTTCCAAAATTTCAGAGATGCCCATTTGAAAACCCTGGATATATTAGTGTTTGATACGAACAAGTTTCGAGCATACTAGTTGTTGGGGTACAGAGTTTTTTGTAAATTGCTACCAAGCAAGGAAGAAGTCAAAAGAGGATTGGTATTAAAACCATGGCCGCAACTCAAGGACCTGTGTTCTTGTCCCCAAATAGGACATTGCAACTGACATATGAGGGTGAGTTTTACGAGGTACTCATAGCAAAAGCCAAGCTCTCCGCCATAGCAGACAAAGGGGGCATACCCTCATCTACAGATACTGTAAAGCAACTGTAGCCACATTTTGAATATTGCTACAAGAGCTTAGAGCATACTATATTGCAGGCTGTAAAGACTCCACATTCAAAACAAAATGGAAAGATAAGATGAGAAACATATTGGATCATAAAGCAATAGAGAGTATAGTGGAAGCATGGGATCCTTATAATTATCGTTGGTCCTCCTTAAGCCTTGCTAAGATTGGTGGCTTAGGCAAGAAGAGTGATTTTCTAGGTATCATTTTCATTTTGTTGCTCCTATGGGGCTTCTTAGATTCAGAATTTGAAGGGACCCAACATTGGAAAAGTATTGTTTGGTGGCTTGGGCCTGTAACACATAGAATGTACTCATATTGGGCTATGCATTTATATACACCCTTTGGGTCTAGTTTTCCAACCATAAATCTCTCTGACAAAAGCACTGTCTTGACTGGAACCCTTCTTATGGTGACAATGACAAGAACTTCATGCAGAGACCCCACATTCTTTACATAATTTCAATAATTAGTGGTAAGCTCGAAATAAGGTCACTGTAGAAGAAACAAATTCCTGGTACACGTGAATTCACCCTGGCAAGCAATCCATTCAAACCTTCTATGCTGAGTTTTCTCCGTGCTAAATATTTATACTTTTCTGCCTTCCATAGTTCCAAGAGAACATTATGGTGCAATTAAGAAGGGACACCAACCTCCCCGTGGTACCTTATTCAATACAAATGATAGATAAACGCCTTCAGAGATAGCAAAAAACAGAGTGAAGGGTAGTATAAGCAAAATATTTTGTGTAAACGATGTCTCGTGCACTATTTATCATAGATTATCCTTCTAATATTCTCACCAGTGAAGGAAACAAGCTTTTCCAACTCCCAAAACTCAATAAAAAACAACATATTACCAATACAACAATGCAAAGGTTTCTGTCTTCCTATATTTTACATCACAATTGAGCATCAAGGGCTGGCACTTCAAAAGGAGCGTGATCAATTCTTCTTAAAATTCGCCACAACCAAAACAACACCATCAAGACCAATAACAATATAAGTAAGAAAAATAAAATATCTAACCATATATATGCTATTACTCTCTGCTGGTAATCCATAAGTGGTGACGTTTCAAGAGCTGATGCAGATTCAAGCAACAAGCTAGGCAATGTTGTCAATTTGTTGTAAAACATTTGGTAGACAAACTTTGAATCTCAAATTCACCAAACAATGAGCAGGATTAAATAGTTCTAATTATCTCCATATAGCCCAGTTCACATGTCCACTATCAAAACTGAAGTAAATTGAAAATGCTCTCAAAACTTTTACCTCTTCCAAAACATAATTTAAAAACACATTGTGACATCTTGTGACATCTTGTCCATCTTGTCCATCTTTTAAAAACTATAAAGAGAGATATTAGAAATCTTATTCATTAACTGGAAATGAGTAAACCTGTGAAACACCGAGGAGATGTAACAACATGACCACCCCATTTCTCCCAGACATAAATACATTTTTTTAAAAAGACTAATACAATTGTTGAAAGGGCGAAAAGATGCTCCAGAACTTAATTAGGCAGTGAACTGAATGAATATTATTACTATTCTGGGAGTGATCTTGAGAGACAGAAATAATTTCCTCATACCTCTTGCTGGGAGACTCATTCGGGGTATTGAATTATGAAAAGATCGTTGAATTTATTTTTGATAAATTTACAATTGGCTCGGATATGGCTTCTGATGGCGTGAGCAAGAGGAGACTGAATATGAATAGTGCGGCGGTTTCGAGAGAATTCAAGTTTGATATACCCCACCGAGGACTCAAACTTGTCCATGCCGCCTCAATCGAGCTGGATTCCGTTGGTTCTCCCGCGGACGAGCTCTTTTATAAAGGCCAGCTGCTTTTCCTCCATGCCCCACTTCGTATTCAGAGGGTAGAGAAATTGGAAAAATCTGTATGCTTTGAATCTCAAAAATAGATATTGGAGAATAGATATTGGAGGCATATGCTAATTCAAACCGAAAATATTTGAGATAGTAACATTTTTTTTGGCTGTTGTTTCTGTATTTAGCATATATTTGTTTTTTTAGTGAGAATATACAGGTGGGATTATTTGAAATTTATTTTAAATACCAAAACTTCCAGAAGCTGGAGTTGGTGATGGAAACTTACTTGTGTACTTGCAAATGGATTCCAAACACCAAAACTTCCAGAGGCTGGAGTTAGTGATGAGACTTCCTTTTATATTGTTTGTATCCTCTTAGACAACTGGTGTGATGCCTCCATTGGGACTACTTGCAAATCGATTCCAGACACCAAAACTCAAAACTCTAGAATAATTGTCATAGCCAGGAATTAAGGTTTCTACTTGTAAATAAATTCCAAACACCAAAATTCTAGAATAATTGAGATAACCAGAAATTAAAATTTCATGCCCCTTAATATTACTTTTTTTTTTAACTGCAAAAAAAATTTAACTTGAGCCAGCTTTAGTATACATAGTCCTATCCTAAATTGCACTACCCCACTTGAGAAGAGTGAACCTCCACACTTAACATTATACCACAGCCTCAAGGACTCCCTGACATTGGTCCTTACAACGAGTTAATGAAACTTACAACAATCACACTTCCACCGGCATTCGTTCATAGCCAGTATAAGAAGCTACTGCATTTACTCACTCACTACTGACTCTCCTCGCAGACTCACAACTGACACTCCTCACACACAAGTTGAAAAGTTGAAAGCTTCCAAACCATTTGTAAAATCTATTTTCTCAACGACGTCCAATACCAGAGGGATGAACGACCATCTTTCTCAGCATGGTATCACCCTCCGGAGGATAAAATCAGTATTCAGAAAGAGAGTGATCATGAGGAGGCAGTAGCAATAGATAAGTAAAGAATACAGCTTAAGTAAGAAAAGACTGCTTTTATTATGTACTTATGAATTAAACATGTAACTGGGACAACAAGTGGTATATGAATTAAACATGTAACTCGGACAATAAGTGGTATATGTAAGAATTACACAGTACTTCTTTGAGGATGCATTCTTGGACAAATAAATTGTACAAATTGATAGAGCATACTGTGAGATATACCTGTCTAACAGGATTGAAATGGTAATGTTATTCAACCCATTATCAATAGAGACACTGTGACTGATAAATTAAAGTAAAGGGAGTAAATGAACCGTGTTCACAGTGCCAATACACTGGTCTGAGGGTAAGTGAGGTATTAAAATACCTATCCTCCCGCCAGGGTAACCTGTTCAGGTATATTGACCCTATTGGGGAAGAAACCCCAATTTCAAAGAAAGAATTCCATTGGGGAAAATGGGAAATCTCCGCTGTAGAAATTATATACAGCAAGCAAATGCAAATAACAGTATTCGTCAAAACGATAAGAATGAAACCCATAACCCTGTTTATTTATAGAATGAACTGTAAAGAGAGATATCAACAATCTTATTCATTAACTGGAAATGAGTAAACCTGTGAAACACCGAGGAGATGTAAGAGCATGACAACCCCATTTCGTCCAGACATAAATACATTTTTTTTTAAAGACTAATACAATTGCTGAAAGGGCGAAAAGATGCTCCAGAACTTAATTAGGCATTGAGCCGAATGAATATTATTACTATGCTGGGAGTGATCTTGAGGGACAGAAATAATTTCCGCATACCTCTTGCTGGGAGACTCATTCGGGGTATTGAATTATGAAGAGATCGTTGAATTTATTTTTGATAAATTTACAATTGGCTCGGATATGGTTTCTGATGGCGTGAGCAAGAGGAGACTGAATATGAATAGTGCGGCGGTTTCGAGAGAATTCGAGTTTGATATACCCCACCGAGGACTCAAACTTGTCCAGGCCACCTCAATCGAGCTGGATTTCGTTGGTTCTCCCGTAGACGAGCTCTTTTATAAAGGTCTTTGTAAGATTTCCCATACTAACAGAACTGGTTTTTTCAATATCCTGCTTCCATCTTCAAGGTGGCTCTTTATCCAACTCTGCAAAAATGAAAGTTGGGTCTCCTCATCTACCCAAGCAAGCCTTTAAAAGTTAAAATCACAGTTCAATATATTAGTGAAAACTCAAACATTATGACCAAGCAATGAACACTTGTTACTATAATAATGAACTGCATGCCTATAAGATTACATGAATGAAAGCAACAATTGTTGTGACTCAATCAATTTCTGTAAAAACCCAACATCACGAATATAGATTGAAGTCTAGAGAATAGATCTAAGTTTGTAAGAACCTATCAATCTCAAGCTTTTAATCATTCCTATACAATATAAACATGGGAAGAAAAGATATTGATCTCTCTTTTGTATTCTCCATAAAAACCTTCCAAACCAGCCTCGAGAAGATGGTTTCCATCATCCATGTTTCTCATGACACCACACATGGAAGAGATCTAACATTTTCTAAAAAAAGACTCTTCCATACACTACTTGAAGAATTCAAGGAAGGGCCATCCTATTTTCCACCTATTTTCCTATAGGAAAATCACCTTGCACTTGAAAAAGGAAATTCCTTCAATGAATATTTAATACATTCACCACCAACCCCAAACAATATAGGAGACAATAACCTTTCATGTTATTTGTCGCTAACCTATAATATACAATAAAATTTAAGAGACAAAATTAATCTAATAAGGTATAAAAATTTTGAATTTTTAAATTTCTAAATATAATTTTAATTTTAAAAAATTTATTTCAATATAGTAATGAAGGCTGTTCTGAAAGCAATGAAACCAACGAACAGTTAAAGAATGAAGTCCTGGATACTTCGATCTTTATTTCGTTGATTAAAAAAATATGAAATTTAGTCATAGTGAGAGCATAATCATGCATATATGTTTTTTTATCTGTTGATATAGATATATATACTGTTGCTTTACCATCTGTCAGAGTGAAATATAATGTGTTCATCTGTATATCAATTTTTTCCCAGAACATAATGTGTTCATCTGTATATCAATTTTTTCCCAGAACAGATCAAGAGGGACACGACCCAGATTGTTTACACCACTCATTTCAATGTCGAACAGTCAATGTAAATAGCTATATTTTAATGTTGTTTGTTGTGTAAATTTTTTAATCAAATAGAAAGAGATCGGGGATATACCTACCTCCAACAATTGAAAGCAACAATGACCCCAAACTTGG
>APFE030154733.1:8707-23028 GCA_000404065.3 Pinus taeda | reverse complement strand
GGTTATATTGTGACTCCTTAGACTCCTATATATAGAAAGGAGGTTTTTTCATTTGAATCATCGAAGAATTGTTCATTTATTTAATGTAAAGGAGGTTGCCCCCTCGAAGAGGCTGAATTTTAAGGTGTTGATCTATCTTTTCTATCCTTTTCTTGAGCTGGTTTCATAACAAAGGATAGTTATCTTTTAATTATGCATTTATCTAAATTTCATACCTGTAATGTACTCCCTAAAGTGCATTATTGTACTAACTATGAAAAATAGAAAATATTATCAGATGTTATATTGTTAGACACAAATTTCAATTTAAAAGAGTTATTTAAAAAAAAAATTAAGCATGATATGTTCTATACAATCTCAGTACCTTCAAATTGATATTTTTATAATTCCATTTACCATTTTTTTCTGTAAGATGGCAACATTTATATTAATATAAAAAAATCTTACATCATAGATCTACAAATTACCAACATTAACGGACTCATCATGAGGATCCAAAATATGGAGTCCTTTGTAACCGACACTAAGAAAACCTAGCTTTATAACATATATACCATGTGTTCACAATACGTGATAAGGACTAAAATACACAGGAATAAACATAAGACACATGAGCAAATATTGGACACATGACATAGAGACTCAAGCCCCTTGGTAGCCAAATACACAAAAATTACAAAGGTTACAAACATTTTCTAGAACACGTCCCACAATATTGCAGTCTAATTAAGCTCAACAATTGAGTTTCCCACGTGGGATTTTTAATACCCTTAGTTGTCAAGTTGGCACCCCAATGTTTCTCCTCCAGACATCACCACATAATCCAAGCACTAAGACCAATATGCATATGGCACAATGTTCAAGACAACTACCATCTATATCTCTTGTGCTCTATACACCTCCTTGAGAAAGTAATTTTCCAAAGATATTTTTGTCAATCATCTGAGAGATTTGGGGCCAATGTTAATCTAAGGAAAGTGATCAAGATATGGATTTACTAAATAATCAACAACCATGATAGTTGACTGGCACAAATGAAAAACCCAAACATATTCTAATTGCGATAGAAGATCCTTAATGCAAGAAATAATATATACCAGTGTCTAGCTATGTACCAATGTAAATGGATGATACCTAGATAAAATATGTTTCAAACAATTTATCACTACATGTGAATCCCCATCATATTGCAGGAGTTGATAAGCTTCACAAACAACAATGGAAAACTTTGTCTCCATAGCTAAAAAATCAGCTAGATTATTAGTTATGGAACCACAACTTTGTGCGAAAATTCATAAAGGAGTCCCATTGCAATCATGAAATCCACCCAAAACTTGTGACACTTGGATTTCCTTTAGCCACACCATCAAAAATTATTTTAACAAAGCCTAGAGGAGGACATGAAAAGGAAGAGATGGAAGGGAAAACATTACGTGTTGGTTGACTGGAAAATGAGCAAGCCATATCATTGGACAAATGAAGATGATATAAAACCTTAGCTTCAAAACCATCAAACTTGCAGTCATCATTGGAACATAATTCCATTTACCATTAAAGACAAGTTTTGGTATGCATTTCTTTGGGTTTTTCAACCTTGACTTTTACCTTTAAGACAAGAAAGATCAATTTGGAGTATTTTTGCATATCGTAATTTTTATATGTCATCTTAAAAATAAGGAATTGTATTAAAGTTTGGAATGAGTAAACACATTATCTAAGTTGATTCATTCGATTTGTAATGAAATTGGATGTGCATTTCATTGACGTTAATCAAAATTTCATTGCTTCACTAAAATCCACATCCAAGCTTCATACATTGGCCAATTCGAATGATTCAAATTGGATACTATATATTTTATTATTTTAAATATTCATACAATTTCATATTTTTTAATTTTGAACTATAATTTTTTGCTTTTGTTTTCATTCAACATGAAAATTTTTGCTTTAGGGGGCATTTTGCCAAAGTTGTGTATAAGTGTAAAAAATAGTTATGTAAGAATTTTGGTAAACTTGATGCTAGAGTAGATATGTTCATTAACATGTAACTGTGTCTCAATTAAAATTTCATATTTGGAGTGTACTTTTGTTGGCCCTAGAGTGCATAAAAACTAACAAATAGTATCAATTGCTATCTTGGCAGACTTAGATTTCATTGTAGATAATTAATTTTCAGAAACTGGGTATTAGAGATTCTAGAAAATATTGGTACACAAAGGTTTGAATGTTTATGATTTAATTTACCATTAATTACAAGTTAGTTTTCATTTATTTGGATCACTCATCCCTTACTTTTACCCTATAAAAAAATCAATTTTGAGATATTTTTGCAAAGCATAAATTTTAACATTTCAAATTAAACATATGGAATTGAATTAAATTTTAAAAATGAGTAAATACACATTCCAAGTCTAATCTTTAAATTTGGCCTCACAATGAAGTTTGAGCATGCATTTCAATGAAGCTAAGCCCAAATCACCTTTCTTCACTAAAATGCATTCCAAGCTTCATTTCCTAGCCAATTTGAGTAATTGAAATTAGACAATGTATTTTATAATTCTAGAGATTATAAATTTTAATATTCTTGATTTGAGCTTTAAAAGTTATACTTCAAATCGTGTAATTTTACTTTGGCATGCAATGTGTCAAAGTTGTGTAAAAATAGGAAAAATAAGTGTGTAGGCATTTTGATAGACCTAATGCAATGGTACATAGGTTCATTGTTGTTCAATTATGTCTTAGTCAAAATTTCCTACTTAGTGTGTACTTGGTTTGGTCCTAGAGTGCATTTGTGTAATAACTATAAAAGCTAGAAAATAATATCAATTGTTATCTTGACAAATATCAATTTCATTGCAAAAGATATATTTAAGACAACTGAGTATGAGAAGTTTTAAAAAACGTTGGGTAGCTCCAAGTTGAATATTTATGATTCCATTTACCCTTAACTACAAGCTCTAATGTGCATTTCTTTAGGTCACTTTAGCATAGCATAAATTTTTATGTATCAAATTAAAAATATGGAATCGTAATAATGATTTTAATGGGTAACACTCACCAAGATGAATAATTAAAATTGGTCTTGTAATGCAGGTTGGGTGTGCATATCAATGAAGTTATCCCAAAACACTTTTTTCATTAAAATGCTTACTCGTGTTTCATTTCTTGGCCAATTTGAGGGATTAAAAATTGTGTGTTTTTCATTACACCTATGAATTTTCACATTTTCAATATGCTTTAAAATTTTTTGTTTTAGATTTCCTTCATCTTCAATAATATTCTACTATCGTGCATTTTCTCAAAGTTCTCTAAAATTTAGGAAATATGTAAATGTGAATTTCGGAAGTCCTAAGATATAGATAAGTAGGCTATAGGAAAGAAGTTTAATTTTGATCATCATACTTACCTGCACTATATGGTGTCCGTTCATTTTTATGAAAAATTATCTTCTTGTGACCTGTTTCAAAATAAAGGAAAAATTGGTTTTCAATAGGCAATGGGCATTTTAACTTGTTGGGTTGGATCTAATGTTTTGAATGAAGGAATAAGGGGTTGTAGATGTCATCTGTGTATGTGATTCTATACAATTACATATTGGAACATGCATATATTCTTTCATATAATTAAGTTCCATAGGATAATTGAGTTAGTGCTTAACACAACATTTCCAACACATGATGAATGGACTAAGCACGCATGACATGGAAAACTTAGATAAAAATCCATCATGCATGCATTTACAGTACAAGGAATGTGATTCCTAAGTTTTTATAGATACAGTTATAATAAATTGCAATAATTTTAATTAGATAATTTCAATCTATTTTAATGCTATTATCGATTATTTAGTTGATTTTGCATAATAATGCATTGATGGGTCATTCAAACTATTCATTTGAACAAAATATTCCTTCAAAAATAGGTTGAAATAAGGATGGAGTGTTGTCTAATATTCCAAATTTGGAACCACATAACATTATACTTCTATTCACTCTTGTTGGAGGTAAAATAGTCGCTATCTATACTGCCCCTAGACAATGTCCAATATTTTTAGATTAAAACTCCACACCACAAAATGAGACTATGATTTTCTCACACACATCAATCAATCATGCAATAGTTGTTGAAATTCAACGTCATTTATGTAAGCAACACGTGACAAACTACAAGCATCATTTGTCTCCAATTACTACTGAAGTGAATGTTGATTTTTGTAGCTTGCGAGGTACTCCACAACCATGGGTACTGAGTTTGTGTGAGTTGGCACCACAAAAGCACTTTGTGGGCGAAGTACCCAAGTAGTGGGTTTCATACCCAAAGTTGTGGGTGATAAACCAAGATTTATTCTAGCGTTTGACCATTGTTGCATGTGTGGCACCCTTAATGGAGCAAGGAGAAACTAAGGAAACCTTGTTAGATGTGATCAAATGAGAGAAAATACTTTTTTATTTTATTTTATGTGGTGGGCTAAAAGACATAATGTACAAGTCATCTTGACTTGAAGAGGTGTCTTTTGGAGGGTGGTGGTTGCATCTGGACCACATATAAATAAATGAACCTCATTTGGTTCCACCTCACATCAGAAGTGTAACACATACAAGGAGAAGGATATCTGAACTAGCTACAATCTCCAAGGGTTTATCTAAAGTGAATAAGAAGTTTGTTTGATGCCTCTTCTTGTAACAGGTCTAGGCCAAGTTGGGCAGAGGGATAGAGGAGAAAGTCTGTGAAGTTATATGCATAGTTTTGTGGTGTAATTATCTACCTAAACATTCCGCAAGTTTTTGTGCCCTTGGGAAGGAGGGCCTGACTCTTGTAGCTTAGATTTGGAGGGTTGTAAGGCCTAAAAGGGAATTGCAAGCAGGGGCTGAGTAGTCTAAAAGGAAATCATAAAAGGAGGGCTTGTTAGAAGATGAAAAGAACAATTTTTGGGAGTAGTTTGAGACCGAGTAGGAGCTATCTCGTATTTGCAATATTCAGCCCTAACTAGGGCAAAAAATTGCACATTTGGTGCATGTAAAGGCCCAAGGAATTAAGGACAAAAGTTGACGTCCCAAGGTATGGTAAATATCCTTCCAAGTTTGATGTTTGGTAGGTTGGTGTAGGTCTAGTTTGGATATTTTTGGTTGAAAACTTTTGTTAGAAGTTGTCTTTTTGTACCCTAAGTACAATCCATTGTGAAGGACTACAATGATATTAGAAGGGCAGGGTGTTTGGAGCCTAAGGGTTGATCTTTGAAAGAAGAAATGGCAACCAAAAGGAATAGTTGTTGAGCCCTAGGTAACTTTGTTGCAAGAGGTCATCTTCAGTGATAAGCGGGAAACCTCCATTGCCCTAAGGTCTATCATCTTTGGAGTAGTAGTGTGACATAAGTGGGAAGTAATGTGAAGAACCTACGTATTGGCATATTTGATGACTAAAGAGTAGCCAGAGGGTATATTGTTTGGGCTAAATTTTAGTGACCTAAAGGAGAAGTGTTAATTGATAGTGGTAGATTGAGGAGCTGCAAATTGGAAGGAAAAGGACTGTTAGAAGTGTTCAAGGCACATGGACTGTAAGGACTATGAATGCACATCAACAGAAGTAGGCCAGTTTTACCTTGTTAAAGGTAGATTGGTCATCAAAATTTTTGATACCAAGCCCTAGTTTGTCTTGTATCAAGGATGATTGTAAGGGCCATGATCCCTAGCATGAGAGCCATAAATTGTTGTATTAAAGTTTTGTAATATAAAGAAGTTGGGTTGAAAAATTATGTATTATGTACTAGTTGATTCACTGTTGTTTTTATTCCACTATGAAAAGTAGAAGTGTTGTGGCATTTGAGTGTGTTTGTGTTTGAGATTTTAAGACCCAAACCAGATTCTTGAGTGTTGTGGAAAAATCAACATGGTATTAGAGCTACTTTGCAGGGCTAGTGAATCAGAGTGTGCACAACACAACGTAAAACTCAAGAGGAGGTTGGTTCCATTATTGTTGAAGGAATAATAGAAATGGTGAAATTGTTAGTCGCTTTGTTATATGAGGACAAGTTGGATGGGCTATCTAACTATAGTCTATGGAAGGAAAGCATCAAGTTGGTCTTGATGGTTAATAAGATCTATGATTTTACCGACAAGGAGATCAAGAAACTAACTGACCCTAAGGAGTTGAAAGTGTATGAGGAGTTTTATAGGAAGGCCAAGATTATCATCCTAGATGGTGTCAAGGATCATTTGATACCTCGCCTATTAGGGAAGAGCTCTATGCCCATGAGATGTGGAGAGCACTTCAGGATCTATTCCAGAACAAGAACTAGAATTGACTATTAGTATTGTAGGAGAAATTCAAGAGCACCAAGATGTTGGATGGAGAAGCATTGGAATTGTATTTGATGAGATTGTCTTAGGTTCAAGATGATATTATCGCCATCGATGAGAATGTTACATATTTTGAGATGGTGAGGATTGCTTTGAAAGAGTTCACTAAGGAATGGAATCCCTTCATCAAAGGGATCATCACTCGACAAAATTTTCTAGACTGGAATAGGTTGTGGGATGATTTCATTCACGAGGAACTATGAGATGAGGGCCTTCATATGAATAACAAGACTTTAGGCGATAATGTGGCTCTTGTAGGGAGAATGAAGGGAAAGATGAAGAAGGACGTGAGTAAGCTGAAGTGTTTAAGCTGTGGAAAGTATGGTCATTTTTTTGAGGAAGTGTCCAAAGGAGAAGAAGGGAGATAATGAGAAGACAAAGGGGAAGGGGATAACAAGTGTCATTACCTATTATGAGTTAGATGAACCCTCAAGAAGATTGGAGAGTGAATATTTTTCTCTGGTATCTCATTTCTTCGAAGGTGCCATCGACGAGACTGCATGGTACATGGACAATGGTGCATCGAAGCATATGATAGGTTCATGTGATGTATTCAAGAGTTTAACTGAGTGGGACTCGAAGTTACACATGATGGTGGGTGATAAGCTTTAGAAAGAGATAAGAGGATCTGGTGTTGTATCATTTAGAATGGAATCATGTCAGATGATACGAGTTTAGGATGTACTATTTGTACTAGAGCTTAGATATAACATATTGTCTATCTCAGTGATAAAGTAGAAGGGGTTTGATGTGATTTTCTAGGATGGGAAAGCAAAGCTCAGGCCCAAAGGCTCTAAATCTGTTGGAGTGATCATTGGAGTTAGGTAGCATGGTCTATACCAGATGACAAGCAAGCCCATAGATCATGAGAAGTAGGAGTAGGTGTAGTTTCCTAAGGCTCAGAGGGAGATAAGTTCTAGTGGGAGTATACAGGTTTAAAGGGAGAATGCGCAGTCCAAGAAGAGCATATGGTCAATGGGGAGTAATGGTACTTCTACATCTAGAAAGAGGAACCATGGGATGTCTTGAAATCATTTCAGGAGAAGAAGAAGCATAAAGCTTCTCATGGCATAGGCACTACCAAGAGAAGCGTGGTTCATTCTATATGGTATGCTAGAGTGGTCAACACCATGAGTTGGGCTAGAGTCACTAGTAGTGATGATGATGACAAGATACTTCCAAGTGGTGGAAGTACCTCCCTCACTAAGAGGAAGTGTTGATTTATGTAGCTTGGGAGGTACTCCACAACCCTAGTTACTGGGTTTATGTGAGTTGGCACCACAAAATAACTTTGTGGGAAAAGTAACCAAGCAATGGATTTTTGCACCCAATGTTGTGGGCATGAAACCAAGAGCTATTTTGGAGGCTTGATCATTGTTGCATGTGTGGCACCATTAATGGAGCAAGGGAAAAATAAGGAAACCTTAATAGATGAGATCAAATGAGAGAAAATAATTTTTTATTTTCTGTGGTGGGATAAAATACATAATTTACATGTCAAATTGAGTTGAAGAGGTGTCTTTTGGAGGGTGGTGGTTGTACCTAGATCATAAATAAATACATGAGCCTCATTTGATATCATCTCACATCATAAGTGAAACACATCGAAGGAGAAGGAGATATGAACTAGCCACAACCTCAAGGAGTCTAGCTCAAGTGGAGAAGAAGTTTGTTTGGTGCCTCTTCTTGTGACAGATTTAGGCTGAGTTGCGAAGAGGGCTAGATGACAAAGTATGGGTAGTTTTGTGCATAATTTTGTTGTGTAATTTTTTGCTTGAACAGGCGTAGGTTTTTGTGTCTCTTGGGAATCAGAGTCGATATCCTGTAACTTAGATTTTAAGGGGCATAAGGCCTAAGAGGGAGCTGGAAGCAGGGGCCGAGTAGTCTAAAAGGACCGTGCATGAGGAGGGCTTGTTAGAAGAGGAAGAGAGAAGTTTTTAAGAGCATTTTTAGGCCAAGTAGGAGTTGTACTATAGTTTCCATAGTAATCCCTAACTAGGGCTTAAAATTTCAGATTTGGTGCATGCATAGGTCTAGGGAATTGAGGACATAATTTGGAGTCCCAAGGTATGGTAAACATCCTTCTAAGTTTGATGTTTGCTAGGTTGGTGTAGGTCTAGATTGGATAGATTTGGTTGGAATCTTATGTACAGATTGGAGGGCTATTAGAAATTATATTTTTGTGAACTAAATACAGTCCATTGTGAAGGAGTACAAGGTTGTTAGAAGGGTAGGGTGTTTGGAGCCTAAGGGCTGATCTTTGAAGGAAGAAAGGGAAACCAAGAGGGATAATTGTTCAACCCTAGTTCATTATGTTGTAGAAGGTCATATTTAGTGATAAGTTGGCAACCTCTATTGCCCCAAGGTTCGTCATCTTTGGAGAAACAAGATTCTTCTAAAGAGGGGAAGAAGAAGCAAAAGGGGGGAAATATAAAAAGACAACAACCACAACACACCATTGCAAAGATCCCAACAACCACTGTAACATTGGAGGCCATACAAAGGAGAAGTGTTGGAAGTTGCATCCAAATCTTAACCCTAAGAACAAAAAGAAATATAATAAGAAGAAGAATCTCATGGTCACTGATTTGAGCAACTAAGTTGAAAGCATCTCAGATGTGGATGAGAAGATCGTGAGTACATCAATATAGAAGGAGTTGAATCTGGGTAGCTTTAAGCAATAAGAAGAGAAATAAATGACTAAGATCTTCCATATAAAGATACAGGTCAAGAAGACCAAGATTAATGCTCTAATTGACTCAGGATCGTAGGCGAATCTCATTGTAGCAGAGATGGTCAATAAACTAGGATTGAAATTTTGTGATCGTCCAAGTCCATACCCATTGGGATGAGTAAATAGGGATGTAGAGTTGAAGGTAACAAAATAGTGCAAAATTAGATTTGTCATTAAAGCTCATTTTATTGATGAAGTAGAGCTACATGTGGTTCCCATCGATGTAAGTAGAGTTGTGTTTGGATGTGCCTACATGTACATGCGAGATGAAATATTCATTCAGAGATCCAACCAATATCAAATCGTTTATGATGGAAAATAATTCAATAGCAATTCACACAAAGGCATGTCAAAATTTTTCCTAGTAAGTGTCAAGGAAGCAAAGAAACTAATCGGTTCCAACAAGAAGTATGTTTTATTGCTTTTAAGAGAAAATCAGTTTGTATAAGAGTTAGTAAGAGGGAGGGAATCCTTTGAGGGGTGTAGTAAGAAATAGAAACAACAACTAGAAGAGTTGCTATAGGCATACATGTATGTGTTCCAAGAGTCTAAAGGTTACTACCAAAGAGGGAAGTGGAGCATGAGATTTAACTATTTTCAGACTCTCCATTTCCAAACATTGGGTTGTACAGGAAGTATGTTATAGAGGCAAGTGAGGTGATGAAATAGTTGCAACAACTACTAGAACATGGTGTAATTTGACCAAGTACATCACCATGTGAGTCACCCATCATCATTGTGCCAAAGAAGTACGAGACTTGGCAGATGTGTATTGATTACAGGGCATTGAAAAAGATCACACTCAAGAGTAGGTATCCCCTACCAAGGATAGATGATTTGATGGATCAATTGTAGCAGGCGAAATACTTCACCAAGTTGGACTTGAAGTTTGGATATCACCAGGTTCGATTCAAAGAATAAGATATCTGGAAGTCTGCCTTCAAAACCAGGCAAGGTTTGTATGAGTGGTTAGTCATGCCATTTGGCCTATGTAATGCACCAACTATGTTGATGAAGTTAATAAATGATGCAATGCACCCTTTTATAGATTCATCTTTTATTTTCTATTTGGATGATATAGTAGTATATAAATCTACCTAGGAAGAGCACATCTCACATTTGACGCAGGTACTGGAGACATTAAAGAAGCACCAATTACTAACAAATGTCAAGAAGTGCAAGTTTTCGCAACAACCTTTGGTGTATTTGGGTATGTTATAGTTGGGGGAGAGCTAAACATAGATCCTGCCATGATGGAAGCCAACATGAAATGGTCAGTGCCTACTATTTTTTTTGAGGTTAGGAGTTTCATTGGGGAAGCACAATACCTGAGGAAATTCATAGCCTCATTTTCAATAATAGCAATACTACTCCATGCCATAACAACAAGTGGCAAGAGGTCCAGCGTGGAAAGGGTCAGTAGAGGCCTTTTGAGGAGCTAAAGAAGAAGATTTGTCAAGCACCATTTTTGGCATTACCATACTTACAACAACCCTTTTAAATGGAGACATATGTGAGTGGGTATGCTATGTGAGTGGTATTCATGTGGGGAGGAAGGCATGTATGCTATCGTTCTGAAGTATTTCATAAGACAATTATTCACTACCCTACCTATAGCAAGGAGATATATGACCTAGTGCAAGTTGCGAAGAAGTGGAAGCACTATCTAATGGGAAAGGAGAAAGTAATCCACACATATCACCAACAAATACAGTACCTGTAGGTCCAAAGTAAGCTACAATAAACCAAACATTACAAATGGATGGGGTTTCTACAAGAATTTCATTTGGTGATCAAGTATAGGAAGGGAAACACAAACAAGTTGTCCTACATTCTTTCAAGGCCACCCATATCAAAGATCACAACTCTGGGGAATCTTATGCACATGAAGCCGTTCACCCATGATGCTTATAGAGAGGCATATTCAGAGGATGAGGAGTTCAAGGAGGTGTTTCAACAATTGTAGTGTCAAAGTCATGTGCACGATGGTGATAAAACCATTGACTACCATCTCTAGGATGGGTTACTCTATATGATGGATAAGCTATGTGTTCCTAAAGGTAAGAAATTTCCACTGATTAGAGAGGCTCACACCTCCAAGGTTGCATGGTACTTTGGTGTAAGGAATACCATGGCTAACTTTTAGAGGGATGTTTATTGGCTCAAGATGCAAGGGAAGGTAACTAGGTTCATAAGAGGATGCATGCTTTGTTGTACTAGAAAACATGGCAACAAGAAACAAGGTCTATATCATCCCTTACTTGTACCCACTTGTCCTTAGGAGATAAATTCCATGGAATTTGTGGGAGGTTTGCCAATAATCAAGAAGGGACATGACTACCTATTTGTGGTAGTTGACACGTTTAGTAAGATGTGTTCTGATTCCCTATAAAAAGACCATTGGTAGGCAAGAAGTAGAAAACTTGTTATTTGGATAAGTCTGGTTTCACTTTGGTATACCAAGGAGCAATAT
Organism: Pinus taeda; assembly: GCA_000404065.3. Taxonomy (NCBI): domain Eukaryota; kingdom Viridiplantae; phylum Streptophyta; class Pinopsida; order Pinales; family Pinaceae; genus Pinus; species Pinus taeda. Next base: position 11,465 of record APFE030154733.1, on the reverse strand, counting down.
TTCAGATAGGGACACAATATTTCTCAGTGCATTCTAGACTAGATTGTGGGAGAAGATGGACATGAAGTTGAAGAGATCTGCGACATTCCATTGAAAAACAGATTGGTAGACATAAGTGGTCAACAAGACTTTGGTGAAACTTATGAGGGGATGCAACTAGAAACATCCGAATACCTAGAATGAAAATTTGGTATATATACAACATTCTTACAAAAAATCCATCCACACTTCTACAAGAAAGTGGCCATTTGAAATCTATTTTGGATATTTTCCGCCTTCACCTTTGGACATTGCATATGGGAAACAAGGAGGAACAAGGGAATATCTTACAAGAGATGCCTTGAGGGTTGAAAAATTTATAAATATTATTAGCTAGATACAGCTACATGTACATTAGACATTTCAAAAGTCACAAGAGAAGTATAATGCCAGACATGATCAACATAAAACAAAGAAATCATTCAACATGGGAGACAAAGTATGTATACAGTTGAACAAGGAAATGCTACAGGGGCTAGACATGATCAACATAAAACAAAAAAATCATTCAAGGTGGGAGAAAAAGTATGTCTACAATTGAACAAGGAGAGGCTACAAGGGCCTGGTAATAAAATCAAGGTTCTGTGGTATGGTCCCTTGAGATATAGGAGAATGCGGGCGATAATTCCTATTGACTCAAATTTCCACCATATATGCACATGCACTTAGTTTTGAATGTAGAGAATTTGAAACACTATGAGCCTTTCCATGATAGATTGGGAAGAGGAATAAGTCTTACCGTCCATGGCGGATTTGGCACCAGATGCTTAGGTAGAATTGGAAAAATATACAGTTTTACAGAATAATTCTAGAACTACAAGACAAGGGAAACATGACATTTGGTAGATTGGATTGAAAGGATAACTTCCAAGAAAAGCTAAATGGTACACCAGAGAGAAGGTGGAGGAATTCCTCATCTCATTCAGTAGAAGCTTTTTGGGACAAAAAACATCCAAAAATGGGGAGATGTGATATGGATTGGATGATTATATTATTTTTCATTTATCTCGATGCTTTTTAGAGTGGAAAAAATTGAGGAATCATCTCTTAGGACCACTTTTATTAGCAGAACGCAATTTGGAAAATTAGGGTCTAAAACCTTTTGGGAGAATTTTGAGGCATCAAATGACATTTCTAGGGGTAAAAAATTGTTGCTTTAGCACCACACCTTTGTTTTCCTATTCTACACACAAATACCTTTCCAACAACATAAGAATCACGTCAATTAAAGTCTATATGCAAAAATTATGCCACTTAGAAGTTGACCTTCCTATTTTCACCACCATAATTCGAGAGGATGCCACACCAACCCCCATTATTCATGAAAAATGGGCTAGGCATGTGATTTTTATGTAGAAGACTCTATAAGAGTCTGTTAGGCCCCTATACTACTAGTGTAACCCCTTATTGTTATTAGTACAACCCACTTATTATATTGATGTACCCACGTAGTTCCCATATTGTTACTATTGTACCCCATAGAAGCCCATTATTGTTATTATTGTGCCCTTACATTATTATTGTTATGTCGGCTTTGATTATGTTATGACCCCTTAGACTCCTATATATAGAAAGGAGGTCTTTTCATTTGTATCATCCAAGAATTTTTCATTTATGTAATGTAAAGGAGGTTTCCCCCTCGAAGAGGCTAAATTCTAAGATATTGATCTATCTTTTCTATCTTTTCTTGAGATGCTTTCATAACATTTGGTATCAGAGCTTTCGATTCTAGGGTTTCGCTGCTCCAAATAGGTCATCATGGAATTTTCGCTATAACTTTTTTCTACGATGTTTCAGAAGCTAAAAATAACCCATTTGAGAAGAAATCGTACTGAACCTCAGGTCCAAATTTTAGAGCTTTTTGCGCTATATTTGCAGAGATAGGATCTGAGGAAGTTGGTATTTTTGTAGACTCCTGAATTACATTCCAAACAAGTGACCTGGGGAAAATCATCATAACTTTCTCTCTCAGCATCAGACTGAAATTTCGTAAGAAGGTACAGAAAGAGGTCGGACTGTAGTTTCTTGTAGATATTTTTCAAAGCCAAAGGTTGAAACAGTGACTCGTGGCACGTCGTACAAGTCTACTGAACTAGTCTATAATCAGGTCACTGTGGGAGATTTCTCATAACTCTTCCTTGGAGAATCCAATTTGGTCAGACTAGTGGCACTGAAAAGAGGACGTAGAGGGCTACTACAGGTCGCAATTTTAGAACTTAAAGATTCAAAAGTACAAAGTTACAGTTGTTTCAAGATCGAGCTCCTAAAATCAAGAAAAAGCAAGATGAGGAAGTTTGATGGCAAGGATCCGGTAAATTAGATACTTCAGATGGAGAAATATTTTGATCTACATGGTGTAACACTATTACAAAAGGTATGTATTGCATCTTCATATTTAGAAACAGATCAATTTTTATGGTATGAAGGGCTTTGTTCTCGTAAACAACTTGTTACGTGGCCAATTTTCACAGAGGAAATGATAGCACATTATGAGGATACAAAGAGCAACACCTTCTTTAGAGCAACACCACAACAATTGGAAAGAGTAAAAGGGCTTTATTGCATAGTGGAAAGTAAAATTAATGCAACAAGGAAGTCTACCCCTCACAACTATAAAGATGGAAGTGTTGTTTCTTCTAGCCTTCCACAACCTACAAGGGTTACACCACAACAATTGGAAGAAAAAAGAGAAAAAGGGCTTTGTTACAATTGTGATAAC
>APFE030154731.1:14404-37464 GCA_000404065.3 Pinus taeda | reverse complement strand
TACTTGGTTCTGTAAACCGATTTGCATCTAACAAGTTTTCGTCCCTTTGGTAGAGGAACAAGATCCCATGTATCATTTGCCAATAATGAACGATATTCTTCATTCATAGCTGCGTCCCAATCTAGATGGCTTGAAGCTTCTACAAAGGTGTCAGGATCATAATTCACTGAAGCTTGAGCCAGTAAAGAAGAGGCTCTATCGAACTGAGAATGTGTACGTTGCTGATTTGTAGGATCACCGGCAAGATCACCTGTTGCATCCCGAGTAGCACGGACCCATTTTGGAAGTTGAGGAGCTGAAGGAGGATCCCGAGAAGGTGGGGGAGGATTGTCATCCTCGCTTTCATCATTTGAAGAAGAAATATTTTCAAAAGTAGAAGAGATAGAGAGAGGTGGCACATCTGCCGAACTAGGCTCCTAGGCCGATATATTTTCAACAAACTTTACATCTCTTCTAATGATAACATTTTTGGACTTAAGTGGAATAAGTCTATATCCTTTGACATCTTCAGAATATCCAACAAAAATACATTTTTCACTCTTAGGTTCTAAAATTTTATGTTTCTCATCTGAAATATGGGCCCATGCTTCACTTCCAAAAATACGAAAGTGACTTACATCTGGTGTAATTGAGCTCCATGCTTCTTCTGGAGTGATATTTTTTAAAACCTTAGTAGGAGTGCGATTTATTATGTAATTTGCACAGTTAATTGCTTTTGCCCAATAATTAAGTCCTTTAGATTGAAGCATACAATTAGCCATTTCCTTTAAGGTGCGATTCTTCCTTTCAGCTACACCATTTTGTTTTGGAGTATATGGAACAGTATGTTGCATTTGAATTCCATTCTCATTGCAAAAGTTGATGAATTTGTTGTTAACATATTCTCCGCCATTATCAGATCTTAGCTTAAGAATTTGATGTCCAGATTGTTATTCAACAAAGGCCTTAAAGGCCAAGAACATGTTAAATACTTCACTCTTGAGTTTTAAGAAGTATACCCAAGTGCGTTTGGAGAAATCATCAATGAAAGTTAAGAAATACTTGTAATTTTTGGACAACTAGGGATAACTCCATCTGCAAATCCATCTGCCAATATGTACTATTTTTGCCATCAATGCATTGCTCTGCTTTGTTGAACTATGAAGAAGAGGAAGTGATCGAGAATGTATCATACCATTCCCTACTGAACCGAAGTTAGTCACAATCAAAGGAGAGTGTGTCATACCACTCTTACTGACTTGAAGTCAGTTCCAATCAAAAGAGAGTGTCTCATACCACTCTTACTCACCCGAGGTCAGTTCCAATTGATCCCAGATCAATATCGATCATCCTAGCATAGGGAGTATGGTAATACACGATGCATCCATCATTAGTACTATGGTCCCTATTCGCATTTCCCTACTCATTGGCCAGATGAGAGGTACTTCCCATGAGTCCCGGACTCCATGGGTAGGATGTCTCAGCAGGAGAAGGATGAACCACTCATCTTGCCTACATGTCGCCAAGGGGTATCACAGGGGAAGGCTGAACCACTGACCCTATACACAAAAAACCACTAGGGGAAGGCTGAACCACTCACCCTATGGTTGCTCACCACTCCAAGAAGTAGCCCAAGCCCCCAGGAGCTCCCAGAGTTCAATGTCCATCTCATACTGGACCCTCATAAGAGGGTCTATCCATGACTCCAAGTCATTCCCAGAAGGCCAAGAACTTGACCTTCCCCACGGGCTTTGTCATAATATCGGTGACCTACTCATCAATCCCAATGTGATGGAGCCTTATTGCTCCTCGTTATACCATGTCCCGGATAAAGTGGTACCTGATATCTATATGCTTGGATCGATCATAAAACACAGGATTCTCTTATAATTGGATCCCAATCTGGTTGTCATAGAGGATCACAATGGTATCCAACACATGCTCAAACAACTCACTGAAGAGCTTCCTCAACCAGACAGCTTCACAGGAGGCCATACTAGCAGCTATTTATTCGGCCTCGACGGTGCTCAAGGCAACTAATTTCTACTTCCTTCTCATCCAGGATATCGAGGTAGAACCCAAAGAAAAAAAAACATCCAGAAGTGCTCTTCTGATCCACCACACATCCAGCCCAATCAACATCAAAATAACCATGCATCCTCACATTTCCAGTAGTGTATCTCGGTCCATGACTGATTGTGCCCCAAAGATATCTCAGAAGATTCTTGCCACCAATCCAATGTATATGATGAGGCTCAACCATATATTGGATCAATGTGTTAACTACAAAAAAATGTCCGGACGGGAGTTCACCAAGAACATCAATGCTCCTTTGAGTTGACGATACTCAGAAACATTTCCCAATTCAGGTCTAGCAGCACTACCACATAACTTCTTAAAGTTAAGTTTCGTCGATGTAGTCACAGGCTTACAGTCCACCATCCCAAATCTTTCCAATATATTCACAACATATTTTCCTTAAGAGAGAAAAATTTCACCTGGATTTTGCCAGACCTCCAACCCTAGGAAATAGTGCATCAGTCCTAGGTCCTTCATCTCAAATTTAGAAGCCAACTCCCTCTTACATTTGTGAATGAGGAGGTCTGCACTTCCATCAACTCCATGCTTGATTTTGTAGATCCACTTAGAGGTGACAATTGATTTGTCCTGTAGTCTAGGGACCACATCCCAGACATCATTCTTCCTAATTGACTCATATTCTTCATTCATAACATCCTTCTATATTTGATGCTTCATGACTTCTTCGAATGATGAAGGCTCATTTTGAATGATAGTGCTCATGGCGGTCAAATATCCTAGATAGATGTTCGTCTTCTTGATTTCACAGAAAGTCCCCCTTGGTGTAATGTGTCTCTCGGCATCTTCGAGAGTCTCCCTAAGACATGAGGGTATCCTTTTGGAGGAGGAAGGCTCAATATCAGGCATCGTTTCGTCTTCTTTTGCACCCTGATTTATGGTGTTAGCTTCTTTTTCCTTCCTTAGGATACGAAGGTTATTAATCTTCTTGAGGGCAATATCTTTGTCAAAGGTGACATCATGAATTATCTCAAATACCTTTTGACTAGCCACATAAATTCTATATCCCTTAGAATTTTCACTATAGCCCACAAAGATTCCTTTCTTCCTAGATGCACCCAATTTGCTTCTTTTCTCTTTTGGCACATGAAAATATACGAGACTTCCAAAAATTCTAAAATGAGAGACATCAAGTTTCTTACCATTGAGCATTTCTTCAGGAGTCTTGGAGTCCAATTCTTGATGAGGGCATCAGTTTTGAACATACATGGCAGTATTTGCAGCTTCATCCCATAGGACTTTAGAAGGCCTTGATCATGAAGCATGGCACAAACTGCTTCTACAAAAGAGTGATTCTTCCTTTTAGCCACACCATTATACTCAGGAGTGTATGGCATTGTAGTCTCCCTCTTAACGCAAGCTTCTCTACAATAATCTTGGAATTCATTGGATTCTTACTCGGTCCCATTATCAGTCCTCAATATCTTGATTTTCTTCTCATATTGGTTTTCGATCAAGGCTTTGAAGTGTCAAAACCAGGTGAACACTTCATCCTTCTTTTTCAAGAATTAGATCCAGGTCTTACGACAATAATCATCCATAAAGGTGAGATAATATAAGTATCCTCCCAAAGAGTTTATGGGCATCATACCAGATATGTCAGAGTGGATCAATTGTAATATATTTGTGGTCTTGTTATTACTTGAGGGGAATGGTCTCCTTGTAAGTTTTCCTTCAGCACATCCCGTACATACACCTTCATCTCTACTTTGAACTCAAGCATACTTGTCACCATCTGTCTCACATCGGGTAGGGCCTTATAATGAAGATGGGAAAACCTCTAGTGCCATAGTTCAGATTGTAGAGATGTGTCGTAAGACATGGCTCCCAATGGACTTCCTCCAACTTGATACAAAGTGTCAACCCTGAACTCAAGAGTAAAATCATCTTTAAAAATTCTTTTCCAAACACGTACCTTTCCATCGATGAATGCCACCTTGAATCCTTTGTCCTCCATGGTTGAAATGGACACCAAGTCCTTCTTGAGATTAGGTACATATGTTGCTTCTTGCAAATGAATAGTGTTACCTTGATTCAATTGAAGGGTAACATTCCCTACTCCCTTCACGAGATAGGTAGCTTCGTAAACAAGGATGATCTCCGAGTTTGTCTCCTTTTCTATCAGATAAGAGAGGGCTTCCTTGTATCTCGTGAAGTGCCTTAAGGCACCACTATCAATCAACCAATTTCCCAAAGTTTCCGGAGGAGAGGCAGTGGAGAGGTCTGATATAAGATAATACTCTTTTTGCTTATTGTTAACAACATTTGATTCTTCATACCTGGTGTTAGCCTCCTGCTGTAGCAGGTTACTCATATTTCATGATTGACATTTTTATAGGCCAAATATGTCGTACTTTGCATGCTGCAATGCTCCATATTTGCTTAACAGGCTCCAAGCGAAGAAGGCTACTCAGAGTTCATTTAATTGCCTTCCAAATTTTTGAGAAGTTATCCTGGTATCGCCAATTTTCAGTTAAAGGGAGGTCCAAACAACTTAATCTTGGTCTCCCTAGGTTTAAATTTTCTGTTTTAGAATATAGAGAATGTAAATCTGTCCAAACAGCTTAATCTTGGCAAATTCTTAGATAGGTAGAGAATCAAAGGAGCCCAACAGCTTAATCTGGGCCCTTGGATGAGATAAGGGTAGTTTGTAGATAGGAAAGCATGAAAAGAAAAAATAGAATGATGGGTCTGCAAGTCTAAGTTCACCCAAATCAAAAGAAGAAAAAATGTTAGGTAAGTAGGCTGGGTAGGTAGTTTGAGGTTGCTAAATCCTAACTGCTAATCAGTTCCAGGTTTTCAGGTGTCATCTCTACTCAGGACAAAATCAGCAGGTAGTTCTATGCGAGAAGCTCAAAAGAGGTATAACTAACTCCCCTTCTCCACTTTCCACCAATCATTAACTAACTTCCCCAAAAGAGGTCAGGATCTGCTTGATACCTCTTAAAGTTTCATCATTTTCATTGCGTTTGCTTGGGTAAAGATCTGCTTTACTCAAAGATGCTCCATTCTCTCTCTGAAGAATGGTTCTATCCCCTTGTAACAGCCTAAGGTCTCCTGAACTTAGCGCTTTCTTACCATCTCCATATTAACCACTAACATTATTATTTAGCTCCCTATATTTTCCCATCCCCTACTAATATTATGTAAATCATCCCCTATATAAATATCCCTCCCCCTGGTTGAAAAATAACCATAAGTACCCCTGGGAATTTCTCAGTTTACCTGAAACTTAGCAAGAACCCTCATGCTGCCCCTTCAAGCCATCTTTCAAATACAATGGACTCCTTCCAGAGTATAAAATCCCTTTGAAGTGATCGGACCCCTTCCGAAGCCTCAAACTCCTTTCGGACCCACTTACCTACTCCGTTCGACCGCAACAAACCCCTTGCTAACTTCCTTAACACTCCCCAGACCATAGAAAGCTAGATCGCATCGCAAGATCGCAATTTCCTCTCCATGCAAGTTATGACCCATCCATCGCCACCCAATGCGACATCGCGATATCGGCAATCGGCGGTCGCAAGTGCCAAATGTCCAATTGAATTACCTTCCCGTTCCCTGCCGATGCGATATTGCGATCGCATCGGAGAAGTTCATCGCATCGCCTTCAGTATCAACACCTCGCCATGTCATTCTGTACCAAGGACCCACCGCAGGCTGACGTCATCTGCCGTACAGTCGACGTCATGCTGACGTCAGCAGCCAGAAAGCCGAAAATTCACGCAGGAAGAGAAATCGCACTTCAGAGCTCCAAAACAAGAAACAGAGGCAGTTTTCGATGCGCGATTAGCGCTTTGCGCTAATCGCGCATCGCTACGGGAAATAGGCCGTTTCGGGGAATCTTTGGGGAATATTTTGATTCCTTGGCCCGTTGTGCGCCGAAAAATCCCGAAAATCGCCCAATCGTGCCAAATTGATCCGGTTTAAAGACAGCAGCAGATAAATGACAGAGTTTAAAGTGTATCAGATCAAATCATCAGGTATCAAGCGTGTCAAAGAGTATCAGTAGGTGGCGGAAGCCATCAATGTAGCGCCAAAGAGTATCAGTGAAAATCTTAAGCAGCAGCCCAAAGCAGGAGAACATTTAATAACTTCCAGTAGAGTCAAAGAAAGAGGGCGAAGCCACTCAAAGCCCTCAAATCATAATCATTGCACATTTAACTCGCACCAGAGCAGAACTACAGTTCCCGAAGCACAATCATTCCAGCAGCACCGCACCAAGCCTCCAAGGGCCACATTATAGTCTTTTCTCATTCAGCTGCCTCGAGCGTAGCCAAAAAAACTTACCTGCATTTAATTCCAGCAACACTTAGATTTTTGAAGAGCTTTTCTAGCATACCTGTTTAGGTCAATTGTAATGAATATCTTTCTGATATTTTGCTTATATATACCACCCTGAACAATGTAGTGAGGGGTTGGTTGGTTGGTAGGTTGGTAGGTTGGTTAGTCAGTAAGTCTAAGACATTGCTTAGTTCGCTTCCCAGCATTTTCTCCAAGCAGAGACCCGCACTGTAACTGTCATATTTTCTATAATCAAAGATTGCTGAAAGCGTGGCTTTCGAAACTACTTGATGTGTTCAATTGGCCAAGGAATGATTACGGAATTCCTGTGCTTCTACATGATTCAATAAGTGTTTCTCTCCTCTGTTAATTTTCATGTTTTTACCACTGCTCCGCCTTCTAAATTGCAGGAAAAAAGAATAGCTTAAGATTTGTTTCACTACACCTTAAGTTCAATTTATGCATTTTTCTATGTTTTCATCAGAAATAGCTATGAGCATGTATACTTAAATGATCTTGTTTACGCTGTTTCTTTCACATATGAATGAATATTTAGAAATTCTTAACTGCTCCTAAATCCCCATTCATCCATTTCTCCTCTTTTTTAGCATGATGAAATGATTCTCCTTTGCCTTTCATCCCTGATTTTCGTTCCATCCTTTCAGTAGACTGATAATTGTATCTTGTGTGGCTATCCCGCTCCATAATCCCCTTGTGACCAAGAAAACGCACTAGCGAGGCTTAATCCATGACTCCATGCCCAATGGTTTGAAACTTATCACACCTTACCTTGCCTCTTTGCTTGAGATTCCTACTTTCCATCCAATCACAAACAAAAACCCCTGAGCCAAAAGCTAGCCTAAAATCATCAACAAAGTTGAATCATTAAAGAGAGAGCCCTCTCTGATTGCAGGTGGGCTAGAACCTGCAATCCAAAGATTGGTTTGTGGTTACCTCGGTCGTATCCCTATTAAGGAGCCTAGGGACAACCTGAGTGATAACACCTGGAGTTCCTTGATTTCGTGGAGGGTCGACCATTTCCTTGATGTCTCGCATTCCTTTTTACTTTTCCATTGGACTTGCCATTTCTTTGATCATTGTCGTTGAAGTTTCCCCTGGAATGATTGTGATCATCATCATGCGATGTGTCCCTTCTATTTGGACACTCCCTTGCATAGTGGCCAAAATTATTGCAAACAAAGAACCTACCCTTCCTTCCTCCCTTAGATCCAGGCTTTCCATGGAAATGACCTTTAGACCCTGCATTATTTCCCCTTTTGGCATGAGCGGAGAATGCAGTGGGGTTGCTTCTTTTAGAAGGCATTTATTGCTTCAACATTCTTGTTTCTTCTTGAATGCATCTCGACATCAATTCTTCAAACCCTGGAATTCAATCATCGATGGTTCTAAATACATACCACTCAGGTGGGAGTCCTCCAAAGGTGGTGAGAGTAAGTTCCCTGTCAGGAATGACTTCTCCAATTGACAGTAGATCATTCTTCATCTCAATAATCGTCAAGAAATATAATTGAATATCCTCGTCCTTTCCCTTCTTAATATCCTTCAACTTATTCTTGAGAAATAGAATTTGATTAGAATTACTAACCTTGAACATGTTGACCAACCTGTTGTAGATCTCCTTCGAGGTCTTCAATTTGGAGATGTAGGCCACTAGATGCTTGTCAATGGAATCCCTGATAATATTCTTTGATTTTACTTCAACCCTATTGTACTTGGTCTTCGCAGTAGCTGGTGCATTTGAAGGAGGTTCAAGGATTTTACCGTGAACATAGTCCATCACTTCTTTTCCTTCCAAGGTCAAATCAAGGGACATCTTCCATCCATGGCAGTCAGATTTATCATGGAGTTTGTATTTAGCTGAGAAGTAGGATGAGGAACCCATTGAACCTTTTGTCCTTGTCCAACTGTCTTTGGTGATTGCTCTTTCACTCTTGCTTGGGATTTGTCTTCACCTCAGCTCTGATACCATGTTAATTTTATACTGTTAGAGAATAATGTATTACAGAAAATGCATAAAACAAGAGAGACATAGATATACATGGTTCACCCAGTTTGGGCTACGTCCACGGAGAAACAGTCGGTCCTTCTTTTTATATTATCCAGCAAACTGAAGAGATACAACCTACAACAGATCTGCTGTAATTCCCTCTTCACGCTCAATCTCCTCCCTCTTCCTCACTCAGAATACAGATATCCTAGATGCAATACAATTCCTTCATCTATAGTGAGGGGTGGCCTTCTAGGGCAAAAACCCTAAATTACACATAAATTCTACTGTCAGATCTCCGCCTAATGAACAACCCAGATTGACTACAAAATTACAACATTTTACCAGGCAATTTTACATCTATTCTTAGCTTTGGGGGTGCTGCCCCCGACCCCCCCACTAGGCGGGGGATCCCAAAGGTCACAGCCACCCCCCTTGCAGCGAATATTTTAAGGGCGGCGTTGTCGCCCCACTACAAACTGGGGTCCAATGCGGTGATACCTTTGAATACAGAAGATAATCAGGCTCCACACCCAACATAGACAACAATGGTATGCTCTATGCTTTAGAGCAATTTTACTTCAATATTTTTATTATCCCAGTATCAATATTTAGATTAGCAATCGAATCAAAATGATAGTAAAATGCAGATAGAACATAAACATAAATAGTAGAAGACAAGCCAAGATAAGAGGACACAAGATGTGGCACCAGTCAAGGACAAAACCCAATATGGGGAAACCCTTGATCAAATCTTCTTTTAGCCTTCAATAGTTCAGCAGAGAGAGATAGTAAAATTTACAAATCTGATAATTTATAACAACAGCAAAAGAGCCCTAACCATAAAAGTCAACATTAGCCAGCAGGGTAGATTTTACCCTCATCAAATCGGTCAACTTCAGTCAACTTCAACCTCCAAACAGCAAGATAAAACAACCCTCAAAATAGTCAAATTCAGCCCAGTCAAAGTCTGGTCAAACAGCTCACCTGCAGTCAACCCTAGTTGTAGTCAACGTTGGTCAACATTCAACATTTAGCCTCTATTTATGTGCCCAGAAATATGGCCTGCCCAAATAGATATAGCCCTCACAAAAACATAGTCAAAGAAGGTCATCGAATGCTGGTCAATGCATGGTCAAACTGTCCAGAAATTCGGTCTCCTGAAATTTTGCTTTCCTGAAGTTTTGGACTTGTGGAGAGAGAGGCCCAGAAATCCATACCCAATCAATGAGGAGAGAGAGAGAGAAGTGTGAATATGAGTGTGTCCAAATGAGGCTAAGTCACCTTCTATTTATATGCAACTTTGAGGATGAATAGATGTGACCTTTGGGCTTCTGAGCCTACATAAGTTTGCTGGCCGACCTTGACAATTTGGCCATAATCAAAATAAATTCATAACTTCATTTCTAAATGTTAGAATCGGTTGATCTTTAGATCAATCCTACACCTCTCAAAGAGAGGAATCCTAGAAAAATATAAGTTGTAATAAATAAGATGACCCATGTGGAGTTTGGCCCTAGTTGCCAATTTTAACAATATAATAATATTATAGCGACCAATGCCCACCAGCAATACATCTACCAACAAGTTGTACACCCTCAAATAATTTCCTTGTAATTCTCACACTTTTATGCTTACTCCATTGCTTTAATGCCTCTGCAAACACCATAACCAAGATGCCTATAATGTCACTGTGTTAATGGCTCTGACTTCTAAGTATATTAAAATAAATGGTGTGACAAATCCAAATTTTCTTCTCTTGTCTGATACCAGTGGCCGAAGAGTATCTTCCTGGAGTTGGAATGCATATGTCGTGGAGTTTGAAAAAAAACCTTGAGAATGCCACACAAAACCAGCTTAGAGCCATGCCATCAACCTATTTTGAAATATATGCCAATGCACTTCATAATATATGCCAATGCACTTCAAACACGAAATGCAAGAATATGGCATTGATCTATTGGGCGTTGATATCTATGCCATGTTAGCCCAATTATGATGACATCTCACAAAACTTTGCATCCCTCTCAACTAGATTTAACAAGAATTTTATGTAAAATTTCATGGTTATTCAACATCAACAACTAATTTTCTAATGTTTTGTCGATTTCAACTAACATCGTTCTATTTTAAAGTCTTCCATATATGATACCAAATTGTTCAATTGAAACTTGAATAATGAGATTTTTACAACAAACAAATGTATCAGGTATGGTACAGGTTCCTCCAAACACATAGGGAAATAGAGCATCAAGAACATGTTGTTCTATCAAGAGAGGTGTGCCAACCACAAGCTTGGACGAGATAGGCCTCGACGTACACATAACCCAGGGCTGACACATTATAGGATGCCTTTTACCTCCTTGAAACTCTAACTCTAGTATTGTAACTTGAATGTTGTAATGATGAGATCGTGTAGTGTATGTGACCTTTCCCATAGCTCTAGGAGGAATAATAATACATTGGTCCATAAAACTATTCTCAAGGACCATCATATATATATATCACCACCAGTTAAGAAATATTCGATAGATAACTTCTTAGACTGAAAATCCCAGGTTGTGTCCTTGTCCAAAGTAGGCGCAACCACTCCTTGAGGAATATAGACATCACTAGACTTTATGGAAATCGTTTTAAAGGCCTCTAAATTTCATAAAAAATATTACCGAGTATAACACTACCTTACTTGGTGCGTTAATATAAATGAACCAAAACGAAATAATAATATATAAAATTGTTATTTGTTTTCCGTTGTCAATAATATTATAACGATCCCATAGTAATAATAACGCCTATGTAACCAAAGAAATTGACATAAATGAGGAATAATAATGTGAAACACCAATCATTGTCATATCAATAAATCCATATACCATATGTCAATAGTATGCAGCATCCTGTTGTTACAGGTCTATTTGGGCACATCACTCCCGACAATCAGATTAGTGTAAACAGGGTCTATCAAACCTTAATTCAGTTGCTACATGCCCTAAACATGCCACCTCATTGAGTGCTTTCATCCATGAGAGTTTCCTGACTTAAAACCCTGGTGAAGTGCTTCCTTGGGTCACCAGTGCACCCCTGGTTAGGGTTAAGTGCTCTGCAGAGCAGGTAGCCCCATTCAAGGTTGTGTTGCAGAGCACCTAAGCCCAATCAATCCTGCGCTGGGCGACAATCCTTGAAATGTTCATTGGATCATGATTATATTACTCCTTTCTAGAGACTTTTAGAAGGAACCCAGCTCCTATCCTATCAAGATGAGCTCGACTTAGGATAGTATTGGATCATCTAATCCTCTATCCTCTCATCCATTTGAAGATGGAAACTAATCATCCAATTATGGAAAACCATTCAATGCCATATTAATTACAAAACCACTTTCATTCATCTATAAATTGGCCTCCCATCATAGAGCCAAAAAGCTTGGATATTATAGAGAAATATTGTTGGTTTAGAGACTTGAAATCATTGTCATAGTAATGTTATGTTGCTGGATTGATGCTGTTATTGGTGTGATGAGGGCTTGGACTAAGCCGGATGAGTGACACGAGATCGAACCACATTAGGTGTAACTTCTCCTTCTATCAATCAATAAAGTTGTTTGTTCCTTTTCCAATACTTTTGTCTATATCTATGATGAATGTATGTTCAAATGTTGTTGATTCCATTTGTTTACAATAAATAGATCATATGCTTTGATTGTTCTCATCTTCTGTTTATGTTGGTAGGTACCAATTGAGCAAATTCAGTTTGAGTGGGAGCGATGGGAGCAACTCAAAGGAGATCAAAGGAAGCAAAGGATCACAAGTAGGTTCTTTTATCTTATATGCTTATTGTACGAAAAGGTTAAACATCTTTACTTCAGTTGTTCTAAGTGTAACTACCCACTTAGGGAAGATATACTTATCCATAGGTATAAATTCCGTATAAAAAATTGGCGACCATATTGGGGAACGACCATCGTTCCTAGTAGTTAACCCTTGTCTTATAAACACTAGTAGACTTTGCTTGAGTTCATTTACCTATATTCAGTCATTTTGAAGCTTGTTTGGTCAAAATGTGTGCTTATTTGTGCGCTGATAGTGCTCTCTGGCATCAACGCACTGTTGTTCTTGACACAATGCATTGCAGAGCAGCCGTAGCCTAGAGACAGTGCTCTGCAACGCACTGTCTCCCACTCAGGACTACGCTGGTCCCTATCAAGACAAAAACCCATCTTTTTCTTGGTTTTTTCCAAACTGTTTCACATCTTGTTTGCTGAATGGTCAATGTTTCTCTATCCCTGAAGTCCGAATTAGCATTTCTTTTCCATGCCCAATTTGGCTTTGTTTGTTCAATATTTCTTTTTGTTTTCTTTATCATTGTTGAATCAATCCCAAAGTTAGCTTACATTGATTAGCCTTTACTTTTTTGAAAAATAAACTGTCGTAAAGTCTTCATTTCTTGTGAAAAGCATTGATTGATCGTTTGTACATTTAGTTTCTTTAAGTTCATCTAAAAATTAAAGGAATGAAAAGAAAAACATGCATAATGCATTTAGAAGTTTGTGTGTGCTTGTAGGAATGGTATAGGGAAAGTTGCATTAGATGTGATCTACGCTCTTTGTTTAGATATTCTGATTGCTCTATCCCTTTTAGTTACAATTTTCATTGTTTAAATCAAATGAAAAGAATGTTTCCCATCTTAGTTTCATTCTAGATGTTTCAGAAACATCACGCAGTGACCATGAAAGGCAAACTTTTAAACAAGATCAACTAAAATTTATCTCAATTAACGTAATGGAGCATTGTAACTTAACGCATAACATTTAGAGGTCTAGGCTAGAGACGTGTTCCAGCGTTGTTAAACATAGAAGCTATCGCTAACGGTATATGATACATTCCTAGTGTGATACCTCATTCCACGTACATAAGTATTTCGTAGCTTGTCCATGTACTTTCGGGTATATCGGGTAGTTTTATAGTATGAAAAGTATAAGGGAATGCTCTCACTATGCGATTTCGCATTAGACAATGCTAACATGGATTGGGCCTCCACGTATTTTCGGGTATATTTGGGAGGACTACATTAGGTTGCTATCCATCCATAGATAACCGAGTCAGCCTCCTTGTATACTATGATACATTGAAAACAACATTCGAGGAGATTACCTACACGTATGTTAAGTCCTTGGCTCCTCCGAGGTGATATATTGTTGTTCACAGTTACTTGGTAATTCTTTTGCCTAAATTACCCTCTTTTTTATTTATTTATTAATAAAATCAATCAGTAATCGTGGAAGAAAATCAACCTTTACCCCTTCATTCGCAGAGGACAGCGAGTAAACCACCTTTACCGCCTGAAGCTACACCTAGTCTATGAAAGCAATCTCATTTAACTGAGTCCAATACATCACAAACTTCTGGTTCTTCATCCCATTTACCAGAGTCACCTATAACAGTACATACTGTGATTCTAGTTACTCCTATTACTGGTTTATCCGCTACTGAAGTGGAACCTTTACAATTACCTTAGGACACTGAAAGTGAACTTAGTGAAATGAAAACTGAAGTTGTCCAACAATAAGTTGATCCTCAACCAGAAGTTGTTCAAGAAATTCTTCTTGAACCCATTGTTCTTTTACCAAAACACTTGGATCTGGAAGTTGAACAACCAGAAGTTGTTCCCATACCGGAAGACGATCGACCGATTTATCCTCAGACATCTGTAACTGTTGAGACTTCTCCTTTACCACAAAGTCAAACACCGGAAATTTATTACGGACCTGACGGTGAAATCCTTCCACCCGGTTTGATTGCCATTGAAGAGGAATTTGAAGAAGAAACTTCACCTAGAACTCCAACTCGTTTTCGATCAAGGCTTTATCTTTATCCTTCTTTTCCTCAATTAACTTATACTACTCCTCTTGATGTTGTTTACTTTCAAACTCCCATAGATTCATTAGGACATTTATTGGGTCATTTGACTATGGCTGAAACAACATCTCAAATCGTATCATCTATTACAACTGTGACAACATCTATTGTCACTACTTCTTCAATGTTTACCACAACACCTAAGTCACATCTGTATGGTGGTCCATCCATCCCACTGGGTTACCAATCATTATTTGGAACTCACTCTGGTGTTTCTTCTAGTCCATGGTCTTCACCCATGTCGTCCACATGAATTTTACCTGGTTCTTCACTTACGGATACTGAACAATTTGATCCATCAAGTCAATATCAAGATGATCCATCTGGTTACTGTTGAATGTATCCACTTAACACTAGATTACCTCCATATGGAGAACAATATGCCCAATCTGCTTATTCTCCATACTCTGGGGGGCCACCATATGGTAGTATACCATCATCTTTAGGTCCAAATTATTCTGGAATGACTGTTTGTCAATGGCAGCCTACAATTCTTGTTCAACCAAGGCTTGTGTATTCATCACAACCAATACAACCTATTTCATCCATACCTACTACGCCTACCATTATGAATTTTCCATAGTCACAAGCTCAGTTGATTGTATCTCAACCTTTGCAAGTTGGTCCTTCAACCTCTTACCCTCAAGTTTCAAGTCTACAGAGTCAGTCTTCACAGGCCATTTTACAACAACCGTTTGTGTCTAGAATCCAAAAACCTCAGGCCAGTTTACCATTAATTGGGATGACTTAGACTTAGACTGGTCCAATTTATCCACAACCTAGTCAAACTTATACTGGTGTGTAACAACCGTTGTATCAACAACCGTGGCAGTGACAATACCAACAACCACAATTCCAACAGTACCAAACTTATCCTAGACTTGGTCAACAAGCCTATGTTGGGTTTGGTAAACAACAAGCCTATGCTGGTTTTGGTCAACAACAAATTTATCCTAGTTCCCAACAAAAACCTTATACTGGATTTGTTCAACAAATGTACCCCTATCAAGGTTACCAGCAACAGATTCCTTATGCTAGTATGCAAAGGCCTATTGCCCAGGAAATTCCATCTTACCCTAGTTAAGCTCAACCTGACCTAAACCAACAGTTGCCTTTTGTTGTAACACTTAAATTACCAGATTTAAATCAGCTTACCAATGATCCCATTCTTTATTCAACTTGGTGGCCGGTGATTCCACACAAATTGCCTTCTGATATTCCTAAGTTCAATGGAAACCCTGGAGAATATCCGTCCAATCACGTTATGACTTTTCATTTATAGTGTTCATCCAACTCCCTAAATGATGATTCAGTAAGACTACTTCTTTTCCAGTGAACGCTCGTTGGTCCGACTACAAAGTGGTACATTGAATTACCATGAGCTTCATTTGAAAACTTCACAGCCTTAGCCACTACATTTTTAACCCATTTCCAGTTACCCATCAGATATGAAACTGGAACGGAACTGTTGACCAACTTTAAATAGACCACTTCTACTCAGATTTATGATCATATTCATGACTGGTGTCATCGTCATCAAATGGTCAAAACTTTTGTTCCTGACCAGCTTTTAGCTGAGTGGTTTATTAAATCCTTGTTGCCATCTATCACTAAGGATGTGTCTAAAGGAGGAGTTGTTACTGAAGAGCAAGTAATTGTTTGTGCCCAATACTTAAGACTTGATTTACACCCAGTCTGGCACGCTCTATGATAAGATTCCAAATGCACCTAGACTAGCTTTTACTGTTCCACCACCTCCATCCAATAAGGACTCTCATGCTGGTGACAGTGTGATAGGTTCTTCAAGCACTCAAACAACAAGTAGACCATCTAGTCAAACACTTGCTATTTCAAATCAAACCTCTAATGAACCTGATAATACACTTGCTTCCGAAATAAATGTTGTGTCATCTGACAAAGGTAAAAATGAAAAGCAACTTGGAAGCAAGAAAAAGGGGAAAACCAAAAAGAAACAAAATTCTCCCCCTCAAGAGAAATCATATGATTCCTCTTCTCTGGATAGGAAACCTCGTTACCCATGTTTAATTTGAAATGAGGAGCACTTTACGCGAGACTATCCTCACCGCTCTGAAGTCTTAAAACTTCTTAGGACTTCTAGTACATCCGCTGTGTTGACAGACCCTTTTCCAAACTCAAAGACTCATTTGGTAGCTACAGATCATGCTTCCACTTCACAAGTGCTTATGCTATCCGCCACTAAGCCTAAGATTGATGTTTTGGTAACTACACGAAGTAAAGATTACGGTAATCCACTGTCGTCGTCGAATAACCAGACTATAGATCAACCCAATACTTCGACTTCAACTTCGTCTGACTCCATTCCACCACCCATTACACTAGAGTTAACAATAAAACCCCCTAAGGGAGTTGCTCATAAATCTACATTCAACCCTTGAGCTCGAGTAGCGCAAAATTATAACATAGTAGAAGATTTGGCTCAATCACCTTCTGCTATGTCGACACTTGAGGTGCTTCAAAATTGTCCCTCCCAAAAGCATGATTTATTGTCAACAATTGATGGAATTGATCCAATGAATTCCAATCTCGTAATTTTTAACCATGCGGGATATACGCCACAATTACCAGCACAGTTAGCATTCTTGATCCAAGTAAATGCTTTGAATCACCTCATTCATCGAACCATTGTTGACGAAGGTGCATCTACCTGTATCATGTCAATGAATTGCTAGAAAACACTTCGCTCATCACCTTTGTCACGATCACCTACGACGTTAATAGCTTTTAACAGTCACACTTATACACCTTGTCGAATTTTAAGTAACCTGCATATAGAACTAGGGGGGGGAAATTGTAATTGTTGAAGTTGAGGTCATTGACGGACCCCTTGACTACAATATTTTACTAGGAAGACCGTGGGTTTATGCTATGGCTGTTGTGGTTTCGACATACTTTCGTATGATCTCTTTCCCTCATAAAGGCGGAATCGTAGTAATTTATCAACTCGCCTTCTTCACCTCTAGTTCACAAGCAACTAGAAGCGCTCCATTAGTTCACGAACCTATGCTATCTCTTCAAAACATTGGAGTAGGTCTCTTCAAATATTCTTCCCTAATGGGCACCTTTTCACTACCGTCACCATCACAAACGGCGGAAGTTACAAAATTTGAGACCTGTAACATGATATCTTCCACTTCGTCTGAGTCATTGAAGATTTCTAATAATTCTGAAGTTGATATGCGTAATGAAACCATGCTGCTAAGCTCAATTGATCTTGCATAGCAATCAATCTTTTTGTCTTGCGCAGCAAATCCAAATCCATCATCACCGATTCTATGGGTTGGTCGTTCGTTAGAATATGGTACTTCCTCTGATCCTTTTTCACGTACATTTTCTACTGATGAAGGAATCATCCAATCCATGATGACAGAAGAAGAACCATGGGTAGATTATCATCATCGATCCCATCTTCCAGATCACATAGAAGATATTCTAAATGAACTAAATCGCCCTTCAATCATTGATTTCCTTTCAAATTCTGTATTTATAGACACAACCCATTTCGAACAAAACTTATCGAATATCGAAGAAACCATGTCTATCGATATTTTGACCAATCATGGAATTGTAGAAAACATCCATGTTGATAAATCTTGTTCTCCATCGGAACTTGAAACTTACCGTGCTCTTTTTTGTGAATTTCGCAATATATTTGCTTGGTCATATGAGGAAATGCCAGGTATTGATTCTAGTATAGTTGAACATGAGATTAAAATGTATCCTAATGTCAAGCCAGTATGACAACGCCTTCGTCCTGTTCATCCAAAGAAGGTTGCTGCCATAAAAGCAAAATTTGAAAAACTTTTGCATGCTAGTTTCATATACCCCATTCCTCTTACCGATTGGGTTTCCAATATTGTTCCTGTCATGAAGAAACAAGGAACATACGAGTGTGTGTTGATTATAGGAATGTTAATCATGCTTGTCCAAAAGACAATTATCCCACTCCCTTTATTGACCAGATAATTGATGAATGTACTGGATATGAAATATTTTCATTTATGGATGGCTTTTCTGGCTATAATCCGATCAATATCCACCCAGAAGACCAATCTAAAACTACCTTTTTTTGTCCCTGGGGCACATTCGCATATAGGAAACTCCCTTTTGGTTTGAAGAAAGTTGGGGCAACTTTTCAGAGGGAAATGAATTATGCCTTCCATGACATCAAACACATCGTTCAACCCTATCTAGATGACTTACCTGCTCATTCATGGAAACACACTGATCACCCACAACATTTGAGAGCCATCTTCTTACAGTGTCGTCACTACAAAATTTGACTCAATCCACATGAATGTGTGTTTTGTGTTGGTTTTGGTCGTTTTCTTGGTTTCATAGTGTCCAAATAAGGAATTCAACTTGACCCCTTGAAGGTTAAGGCAATTCTTGATTTGCCTCCCCCTTCCAATTTACTTCAATTAGAGATACTCCAAGGGAAGGCTAACCTTCTAAGGAGATTCATTCCAAACTATGCCGAAATGGCTAAAGGATTCGCTCGTCTTTTGAAAAAGGGAATTCCCTTCCATTAGGACCAGGTTGTGTAATCTTCCTTTGATGCTCTCAAATATACCCTGATCCGAGCGTCATTAATGTATTCCCCTAATTATCAGAATGACTATTTCATGTATCTCGTAGCTATAGATACAACCATGGATATGGTTTTAGTCCAAGAAGAATATGGGATTGAACATCCGATCTATTATTTGAGTCGTAATCTCAATGATATGGAAATTAAGTATTCTTACTTTGAGAAGCTAGCTTTGGCTTACGTTCAAACTGTACAAAGATTTCGCCATTATATCCTGCTCCGAAAGACCACTGTCATTTTTAATTGCAACCCTTTGACATACGTCTTGTCACGTCAATTGCTGGGGGGGGGGAATATTCAAAATGGATCGTCATTTTGCAGGAATTTGATTTGGAATTCATCAATTCCAAGTCAAAGAAATCTCTAGTTTTTGTCGAGCTTCTTTGTGACCTTCCCTCTACCGCCATCGACTCAACAACGGAACCATCAATTCCAGATGAGCCACTATTTTTGATCTCGACATTTGACCCTTGGTATGGAGATGTACTGATCTATCTCTAAACCCAAACTTTCCAGTCTGATACCTCTCACTTGCAACAACGACAAATTCAATATCAAGCCAAAGGTTATCTGATCATTAGCGACACCCTTTACCGTCGCGGTATCGATACAATTTTTCATAGGTTCCTCACACATGAGGAAGCCAAGAAAGTTCCAAAGTGTTTCCATCCTGGTGCTTGTGGTGGACATTTATGTAGTTATGCTATCACACAGAAAATTCTCTGTTCTGGTTACTTTTGGCCTACCATATTTAACGATTGCATTATTGCTATCAGAAGTTGTCATGCATGCCAGATTTTTTACCATAAAACTCAATTACCACCTGCACTACTACATCCTATCGTCACTGTTGGACCATTTGTAAAATGGGGCATTGATTTCATGACATGTAACCCTCACTCGGTCGGGGGGCATGGGTATATTATTGTCGTTGTTGACTATTTTATGAAATGGGCCGAGGCAATGCCTACATTAAACAACAGTGGTGAGACAAATGCACTTTTTTCTTCAACCATGTGGTTGCACGGTTTGGTGTACCACAAGCTGTAGTTACAGATCATGGTTCACATTTTCGCAATCACATGATGACTGAATTAACTGCCAAGTTAGGACTCTCACATGATAGTTCTACTCCTTATTATCCATAGGCTAATGGACAAGTTGAAGCCATCAATAAATTCTTTAAGTGAATGCTTCAACGAATGATAGGAGTTCACAAACGAAACTGTCATTTGATCCTATACTAAGCTTTGGGGGCCTACCGAACCTCGGTAAGAAATGCAACTGTATTCACACCTTTCCAATTGGTGTATGGTCTTGAGGCAATCTTGCCAATACATGTGAGATTTCGTCACTAAAACTTGCAATTGACTTGTTACCTGACACTTATAATGAGGAAGCACATTTCTTAGAACTCATCCATCTAAATGAAACACGTCGTGAAGCCGCATTGGCCAACAAAGCACATAATAAATGAATTAAGGCGCAATATGACCACAATGTCAAACCTCACATATTCTCAGAAGGAGACTTGGTCTTGCTTTATGATTAGGAAGCTGATAAATTAGGAACAAGAAAATTTGAACCATTATGGATGGGCCCCTACATTGTCAAGCGTGTTTTGGCAAAAGGCGCTTATGAGTTGGTTGATTATGATGGAATTCCATTATTGCAGCCCCGAAACGGGTTGTATCTTAAACGTTACTATGCTTGATTATGCTTAGTAAAAACACTGTATATATGCTTTGATTGCGTGTGTGTGTCACAGTGTGACTTTTAGAGTTTTTATGTGGTTAGTGATCCACTTTGCATTTGTTGCAGATGTCGAAATCTTTGGAACCATTTTTTGGTTATGCCGATGGTGCTAGTCATAGTACGCAGAACCTATCCTCTGCAGCATGGGCCATATTCACTCCAAGTGGCGAGTTAGTGAGTTTTCAAGGGATTTGTATTGGTCGTTCTACGAACAATATCGTTGAGTATAGCACATTGATCGAACTCCTCTCCGATGCCATTTCACTTGGCATTCGTTGAATCATCATTAGGCTAGACTCACAACTTGTCGTGCTACAACTTATGAATGTTTATACCGTCTGAAATCCAACTATTCATCGTATATTCCTTAGAGTTTGTCTCTTAGAAAGACATTTTGATTACATTCAATATCAACACATTTCGAGAAACTTTAACACATTAACTGATCCTTTAGCGAATTACATGTTAAACAGACATTTACGACATATGTAAAGAGTAAATTTTCAATTCACATCAACAATTGAATAGGATTACACATAACCATACAAAAACATTGAAAGTAAAATAGATAAATGTTCAAAGTTTTTACAAAAATTTGTGTCCAAGACATGTTGGTCATCTCACCTCAAAACCTCAAAATGCATACAATAAATCATCCTAAGTAGATCTAATGATGCTCATGATAACATGTCATTGCCTAAGCTATCATGTGCAATAGCCTCATCCAATGTCTAGGTACACCAATAGTATGGTGTTGTAGTCTCATCGGTAACTCCTCGATCTGAACACTATACCAAGGGTTAACCCCTTTATATGATGTTGCAACTCCGCCCGTGCCTTGATCAGATCTAAATCCTGGAGAACTGCTCTTCCGACATTTCTCCCCGTTGGTTCACCCGCCTCCTGTTGATGACCCATTGGTCGAATAGTGCCAACATCTGTATACATGAAAACATTTTTAGTTTAGTCTTGGAAACACCAAAAAACACAAAAACATGTAAAAACTCAAAGAATAAAAAATACATGGTCAAAAAAATTTACCTATAGCACCCCATTGAGCACCCACTGGTAATCTCAAATCTGGATCTTTGCGGAAATCCATCCCTACATATAGATGCTCCTCTATGACAATATGTTGTCAATGGAGCCAACTGAAGAATGTGATAGAAAATGAGATTGATGACTAACCAGCATGTCTAGCCATCAACTCTACCCATCTCTGCATCCGTGGATCTCTAGGACCAACTAAACTCAGTGTCACATACTGAGGTTGCATCAATGGAATTCTCTCGAAAGTAAAAGTGTTCAAGATCGATTCGTAGCTGAAGTTTTTCAACTTATCACTTTTTACTTTAGTCAACTGCTCTTTCATCAAAGAGAGTATTGCCTCACACTAGTTGAACATAGTTGGCTCGAGACACTCGAGCGCATACTGCATGTATGATCTATTCGCGACATGAAGTGTCACACTACCCACAAACTTTGCGATAGTAAAGAGGATTGTTCACAAGGGCATATCACAATCATCCCTAATGTTTATCTTTCCATCTTTGCTAGGCTATGTACCTAGCCCGCAGAATTGTCAAATGTAGTCCCTCACTGATTCACCCCCATGGGTAGAACTTGAAAGAGAAATGGGGGAACCACATCTCAACAATCCTATGAGAAAGTAAATATCATCGATCAATATAGGGAGCATCTTTTCCCCTATGTGAAAAACTTGTTCCGTTGGATCCCACAAATGAACCAAGAACTGCAATAGTTCTAATTGTTGCCTCATCCCAGATAACCTGAAATATTTGAGTAACCCACAATCTTTGAGGGTTTCAACAGTACCAGGAACATTTAGGGCAACCATATCCTGTTCTTCATGTTCTCTTTCACGCCATGTGATAGCCATTCTAATCCTATCAAAGTTTGAAAACACACCATAGCCTTAGTTAGGATCCATTTCATGCAAAACACTGAAGAGATTTTGGGTAGAAATGATGAATCAAGTTTCTAAATTGCACCCAACGTGTTAACGCGTGAAATTTCACCTCAGGCTGAAAAAGGGAAACCTCAAGGCAACATCAAACCTTTTAGCCTCGTAGCTAGCCCTACGGGGCAGGAGAAGGCTCTCTCCGGTCTATCTCGTAAAATCTTCAATGGATGAGATGACTTAATAAGGTAACATTGATATTAGGCTAGTAAACTGATTAGAAGGATTGATTTTGAAATTTTTGGGCTTTTGGTGGCAAATTGAGGAAGTGGCAATTTTGGGTGCGGGGATCTGACACAGTTTCTGCAGGGGGTTCTTTGGGGCGAGATAGGAGACAGTATTGATGCCTTAAGCTGAGGTGAATGGATGAGAAAGACAGGTGAGGAGCTAAGGAGGGCAAACAATAACTTT
>APFE030154731.1:0-12775 GCA_000404065.3 Pinus taeda | reverse complement strand
AATGGAGCGAAATGAAGGGGATAGGGGGCTTCTAAATTCTTGGGGAAATTTTTGGGAGTAGGGAGGGATGTTAGGAAGTAGGGGAAAGTGGAATCTCAGAGATTGAGTGAGGGGAAAGGGTACAAAAGGGCAAAACACAGGCCCAACCTAGAAAATTGACAAGTTGTAGCTAGAAACTAGGGTTTGTGCAAAAATGAGGATTTTGGGGGATCTGAATGTTGGAAAGAATTTGGTAAGATAATTTAAGGATAGGGGAAGGTGTATGAACATCAGGAAACAAATTTTTCCATTGATTTGATCGTCCAAGAGAAATTGCCTTCAAAACCCTAGAAGAGGGAAATGAACCTTGCCAAGGCACCACTGAAGCATGGATAAGCTGTAAAATGACTCATTAGACACTGACATGATAATGAAAACCCTATGAATGATGATAGACTCAGCTGAATAGTGACATAGATTGGCATTTGGGCAAATTTAGAAGGAGTTAAAGCAAACCCTAGACCTAATGCCTAGTGACCAAATTTTGCTTGAAAACTCTTTGAAAAGACAAAATTTGACCTTAACACTCTGAAACCACTTTTTAAGAGCATATTTGATCACTGGAGGAAGGCTGGAAAGACTGAAACTAACACAACGCACCCTTGATCTTTAGACAATGCGATGCAGAGAAGTTTCCTTTCTGTTTGACTGCTTTGCAGTGTAGTTTTCGATGCATAAGGGTGCATTGATCCTAGGGCATGATATATTTACCCTAGGGACCCAAAAACCCTAAGAATTTTGCCTGAAATTGAAAAAGAATGACCTTAAATGAACGAGAAGAGGTAGATCTCCTACCTGGTCCTGATGGCGTGGAGAATGATCCACATAATCTCCCACAATCAGTTGTTGAAGTTTGAGGTAAAAAACTAGTTGAGAGAACAAAACTGAATGGTAAATGTCAAATGGTAAAATGACTTCGAAAATTCTTATTTTATGGTTATTTCATGTTCATTAAATGAATAAACTATAGTTTTTACCTATTTTTACCAATGAAATAGGTATGTTTAATCCATTTGGTGGTTCTTTGAGCAGGTTTATAGTTGACATAGTGAATTTGACGTGCATGATCGTAAAATGTACTTTTGACCACAGAGCATACTTTTATCTCTTTTTCGAGCTCTATTAAACATCGAAAAAGGAACCCCCCTAGAGTCCTCTTTCAGCTCTTTTCAGACTCTCAAAATATGAAAAGATTGTCGGGTGCTTGTCCTTTTCAACTCGTAAATGGATTGGAAATGACATCTACTCAGTATAAGTTTAACCCTTTTCCATACTGAGATAGATTACTTACGAAAAAGGAATACGTTGATCGAACATGGTCAATAGGTTCTCTCTAGTATTATTTTATGCTTTTTTAGACTTGAGAGATAGATTTACAAAAAAGAACTTGTGGAGTTTTCTTTTTTTCCCTTTTCAAACTCTCTAAATATGAAAAGGACCAATTTCTCATTGTCGTTAAATTCGTTAAAGCATCAAATAGCAACAAACTTGTCCATCATGACAAGACCAAGTTCACCTTCGCTAGACTCGTTAAAACAAAACATAGCAATGGATTCACCCGAAGGGTAGAATTATACATCAAGTATACGTTATCCTCCTTAAGCTTGTTAAAAAATAAAGAAGTACTGGTCAGGAATGACTGGGGAAAATGGGAAAAGGAATAAATCACTTTATGGTAGCAAGTCGCTCTTGAACATGACACTTTCACTTCATCTCTGTGACTATTTGGGTTGGGTTATTTGCTTGATGGTTATCATACCTATGGTCTATCAGACCATCCATCACTTTGGTTTTGGTTCAAAGCTTCCAATTCATTTAGTGTCACTGACATGTTCAAGAGAAGTCACTCAATAAACTTCATCCTTTGCAATAGTCATAAACCTTCATTTTCATGACCACCATTCCTGAACAATGTGTGATCAGTCACATTCTGACTTCAAAATCATTACACTCGTTTCGTGTCATTGATGGGGGATACATCAATGCCCTCTTGCGACGAGTCGCTTTTTGTCGACATCAGCACATTATCCAGGAAGTTGACATAGAAACACCCTTCCAGTACCTTGAGGCTTGCATACATCGATGGCAAGTTTCTTGCTTCTGGCAGCAGGTTGACATCATAGGTCTTCGACCAAAATACTTTGTATGGTGTTCGACATCACAACATCTATTCACACCATGCAGAATGTATTGTAGTACCTTGAGAATCATTATCATTATTGGTGATTTCTCTCGCGTTTGTTAACAACTTACATCATTAGATGGTAATCAAACAGTGTCCTCCCATGTTTGACTTCATATCACATTTTCACATGGTTAGACTCATACTTGAGCAAACGATTGGATAAGATAGACGACCTCGGATATAATTTCATCCATCTGGGCTGTGATTTCAGGAGAGTACTAAATCATCTGTACGATGGCTTTACACTGATGGTCATCTTATCATGGGTCTATATCTATAGACGACTATCTGATATACATGTAATGAAAAGTTTATATGTTGAGCATGGGTATGATTTCCCTCAGCAATTCATGAAAATTCAAAGATATCATGATATTATGTATTGTAATTGATGCAGGTCAGCAACTGCTTCAGATCCTTCTCATCACATCATAAATCATTTCACTCAACATTATCATTTTTGACTTCATGCTTTAGGGGGTAGCTATTACAGGTCTATTTGGGCACATCACTCCTGATGATCAGATCAGTGTAAATAGGGTCTATCAAAGCCTAATTCAGTTGCTACATGCCCTAGAAATGCCGCCTCATTAAGTGCTTTCATCCATGAGATTTTCCTGACTTCAAACCCTGTTGAAGTGCTTCCAGGGGTCACTATCGCACCCCTGGTCAGGGGTAAGTGCTCTGCAAAGCAGGTAGCCCCATTCAAGGCTGCATTGCAGAGCACCTAAGCCCACTCAAGCCTGCGTTGAGCAAAAATCCTCGAAATGTTCATTGGATCTTGAGTATATTCCTCCTTTCTAGAACCTTCTAGAAGGAACCCAGCTCCTATCCTATCAAGATGAGCTCGACTAAGGATAGCCTTGGATCATCTAATCCTCTATCCTCTCATCCCTTTGAACATGGAAACTAATCATCCAATTACGAAAAACCATTCAATGCCATATTAATGACAAAACCACTTTCATTCATCTATAAATTGGCCTCCAATCATAGAGCCAAAGAGCTTGGATATTATAGAGAAATATTGATGGTTTAAGGACTTGAAATCATTGTCAAAGTAATGTTATGCTGCTAGATTGATGTTGCTATTGGTGTGATGAGGGCTTGGACTAAGCTGGATGAGTGACACGCGATCAAAACACATTGGGTGTAACTTCTCCTTCTATCAATCAATAAAGTTTTTTGTTCATTTTCCAATACTTTTGTCTATATCTATGATGAATGCATGTTCAAATGTTGTCGATTCCATTTGTTTACAATAAATAGATCATATCCTTTGATTGTTCTTGTCTTATGTTTATGTTGGTAGGTACCAATTGAGCGAATTCAGTTTGAGCGAGAGCGACGAGAACAACTCAAAGGAGATCAAAGGAAGAGAAGGATCACAAGTAGGTTCTTTTATCTTATCTGTTTATTGTAGGAAAACGTTAAACATCTTTACTTCAGTTGTTCTAAGTGTAACTACCCACTTAGGGAAGATATACTTATCTGTAAGTATAAATTCTATATAACACCTGTACAACTCCATTATCGCCCAATTATAATAAAGTTGTGTGGGAGTTAAGGCTCAAAAACCTAATTCATCTCCTTGATATAGATCCAACTGAATAGATGAGGTACAACCGATGAGAATACTAGAAGATTGGATATTTATGAGGATGTGAATATTGAGGACTTTTCATAAAGTGGAAAGACTGGTGAACTTGTCAAAAATATGACCTTAAAATTGATAGTCGTGGAAAGGATTTGAATCACCAGGAGGAAAAATGATGTAAATGTTGAAAATTTAGAGATTTCTTATTATGACAAGATTGAGATCTCATTCAAAATCTACATCACTGCATCAAAATCCTTTAGGGCACTGAACTGTTTCGCAAATAATTAAGGTAGTCCATACATTAACACATTTCTAACACACATTGCCAAGTAAACAATACACCTCCATAACAATGTGAATTGAATTAACAATATATCGCCCATATTATTATGATGTTGATCATATATCTCTCCATATAACCCTGCTCCAAATAAACAATATTACAATGATGTTCCAATATAACATAAATGCTTCAGTATCATTCCAATGCTAACGTCATATCATTCTAATATTAACACTCTCCATGGTAAATAAATGCATAACCATATTGTTAAATGTTCATTCCATATTGGTTAATAATATAATAACGTTCCAATTATAATCCTTTGTATGGAATTAAACACCTTGCAGGACACATGATATAATGGCAGTCTAGCATTGCAATGTGGCATTAAATGTGTTGCAGAACATTGTAAAGTTGTTGAAAGAACATTGGAATATATGAGGCATCAAAATCGTTGCATATATACTGTGCATATGTATGAACCAACGTTGAACCATTATGAATTAATGTTGCATATTAACCATTAGCGTTGCATAAAATGATATGGAACGTTGCCAATAGAATGGCGCGAACGCTACAATATTAAGGTTGCTTCAGAATGTTGGAAAATGTATTGTTAGGGCACGTAAATATATTCAATGTTGTTCCATGATATGAATCTTTATGTTACACATTTAACACTAGGAACCCTATAATAGTTTGGCAATGATATAATATAATTCTAGAATATTTTAACATTCTTAATAACATCGACCACTAGAATTTTAACCAATTCAATATAATATCAATGCCCATATAGGATTATTGTCATTCGCTATCAGTTTTCATCACTATCTTTCTTCTTCTATGTTTTCCATCTATTATACCTCTCTATCTACCTCTAATTCTGGTATTGAAACGCATACTACAGGTTTGCACTATCATCTATAACATTCTATGACCTAGTATGACTATTATTCCAATGTCCTAGCACCATCCATTCGTTTGAAACTTCTACGTTATGATTCCTTTGCCTTTCCCTCTCTCTCATCAACCATCCATGTCGTTCTTGTAACCTTTATAATTTGTGTTCATATGGCATTCATTATTTGAGCTTCTATGTAACTAAAGACTGTCAAATTATGTAACACATGTTTTCCTTTTCAAATTCAGATTATGTGATGTTCCAAGCTATTGTATGCTGAGATTGTGTAACACTCTAGGTTATTGAGTCCCTCTGCTCCTCTTTTGCTTTGTGTTAACATTTCTTCATTGTTGGTTGCTTTCACTCTACCTTTTTTTTTCTTAGTCAACCATCTTCTTTATTTCTTCTTTTGATTTTCTACTTCGACGACCCCAGTTCATTTCTATGAAAGAAACTTAAATCATGCAATTCATCTGACTGCATACACATGGTAGCACCATTTAAAGCTTGATTGGCCTTCACATGGCTTAGAAAGTGACTTAAAATGTGCCTTTTGTATGTAGGCTTGCTTGTGTTTGTATTGGCATAGAGAGCTAGGTAGTCAATTTGATATTTATCAATAAAATATGAAATAATTCTCAACAAACAAAGAGAGCTCAAATGTTGCTTCTTCATTATCTTTGTTATGGTAATCTAGAGGCCCATCTAGAGATAATTCCATTGACCAAACCTTAGAACCTTGTTGCATATTGGAAAAAAATCTTGGATGTTATGGTTCTTCATCAAAGCTTTTTCTCATATATATATATATATATATATATATATATATATATATATATATATATATATATATATATATATATATATAAAGTATTTCCCTTTAGTCTCACCAACATCCTAGAATAAGTTTATCTTTGCTCCTCACTGTATTTCATGTGTAGATTTTTTCTTCTCCTATTTTTTATTTATTTTAATGCATTATTGGGTTTGCTCTCCCCCTAAAATGGTGTTGCTATTATAACAATTTCATTAACTATATTCTTCATTACTTTTATGTGAAGCTCCCCCTGAGTCCATGATGGCTTCGTTTTGTCATTGAATTCATAGAATGCTCATTTTTCTTCCTCTTCCACACTTTAGTGGGGTGCCTTTTGTTGTGTTGTGCATTTTGTTCTGGATTATTATTTGTTCTACTTTGAATGGTTTCCATAATCTAGCTAGAGTTCTCTAGGGTACTTGGCATCTTGCATTTTTTTGTTTTGTGGCCAACATTATCGCACATGAAACATCTTGTGTGGCCAATAAATAGAGAACATGGTGTGTTTCTTCTTGCATTCACATTTTTCTTTATGTACAATTTTCATTCAATAGCTTTATGTCCAAAGTCATTTCATAGATAACAATAACCATAAACTAATTTGTGTACCTGGTGGATGATTGTTTTCTCTGTTTGCTAGCTTGAGGGAGTCTTCTCATTTGTTGCATTTTTTGTTGATTAAGCTTGATTTTCTTTGTCCTACATTCTATTGCAACATGTCCAGGTTCATGAAAAGAAAAACACTTGATATCTTTCAAGGGAGCTATAAATCTCCTTTGTGATTTTTCAAATTTATTCAACTCATTTTCAGGGGAAAATGATCTTCTTGCAGTGAACATTTCTTGATCTCATTCTTTGGATTTTGATATTGCTGCTTGTTTTTGTTTTCTTCTTTATTAATAATGGTTATTTTCCTTCTACTATGGGTATTTTCATGGATGCTTCATTATCATCTTCGATGGCTTCCTTTTCTAAGTTCTTCTAGAGGAAACCTCCTCTTCTAGCAGCTTATACAACCTATTCGTTTCTTCTAACTTACTTATAACTTAATCAATATCAACTTTAAATCTTTCATACTGTAGGTATCTCTCCATGAATTGAATGCTTATCACCTCTTCTATTCTCCTTGCTTATTCAACTTGTGTCTTCAAGTTGACAATTTCCTCCTTGTACTCATGCTCTCTCTCATCACATATATGCTCCAGTTTCTCATATATTTGTTTTCATTATTCAATATTTCTATTCTAGCCAATGATAAGTCAAGCCTAACTTGATGTTCATTTGTCTTTTCTTCATTAGAGTCAGGTACATTCACACATTTATAGATTTCATTTAACTGAACACTTTCCTTTTGACAAGGTTTTTTCTCCTTCCTCTTTCTCTACATTGTTGTTGCTAGTCTCTCCATGCATGAGCTGCAATCTATCCCAAATTTCTTTTGTGAAATTTAGGTATATTATTGTATCAAGATCCTTATTATGAAGATTTTTATACATAACACATTTTTCCTTAGTATTCCATTGTTTTTCTTGCACAAAAGGAGAGTCTTTACATTAACCATCACATACTAGCTTCCATACACTAGGTCTATAAGCTATCGGTTTAGATTCTACCTTATCTCTCCATTCAAGAAAATTTGATGCACTTAACACAGCTACACTTTGATATTCCATGACTCAATTAGACCAACCTTCAGGTTGTTAGGTCTATACATAAGGAACCAACTCTGATACCCCTTGTTGGGAATCACGATTGTCGTTAGACCAAAATCCACAGGTGTTAGTTAACGATCACATTGCCAGAGATAAGGATCCACAAGAGACAATTATTCCATGTCATGGAACACACAAGGAGCGTTGGTTTATCCAATGTCCAAAACTCTAGGATATTGTCACAGATGTTGTGGTTTTGTATATATATCCACAGGACTTGGTAGCTCACAACAACAAGAGAAGGCCAAGTGGATGTTCTTGGATTTGATAAAGGATCATTTGTGTTAGATACCTATACCAATAGGTTTCATTTTTCATGATTGGCAAGGGAAGCGCCAATATGATCTACTTTGGGGGATGCAAAGATCTCATATTCTTGTGGAGGAAATATACTTGTTTTGATTGATGCTGCCCTACTTCTGGATGGGTGATCCAACAGCCTAAACTGGGTCATGCCATGTTTCAATTTTTGTTATAGATTAGAGAAAGAAACCTGTCCAAACAGCTCAATCTTGGCAGGTAAAGTAGATAGGTAGAGGAAAAAGGTTCCCAACTTCTTAATCTGGGGCCTTGGAAGAAATAAGGGTAGCTTCAGATAGAGAATCAAATGAAAAAGCCAAAGGAAAAGAAAAGGCACAACAAGGGTTTGCAAATCTAAGTGCACCCTCCTTGGAGTAACAAAAAATGCTAGGCAATAGAGTGGGTAGGTAGATGGGGTTGCAGAAAGCATGGTTTATGGCATTTCACTGGCCTAAAGGAAAGGTAAAACATGATGCTAGTGCAGATGTCCTATTCACAAGCAATGTTACAGCAACTTAATGAAGCATGTCTAACTTCCAGTTTTCCCCATCACATTCATGACTAACATCCCTATGCCACCCATGTACACAAAGAAAATCAAAGTATTTTGTTGGTTCTCGTTTCTTTAATAGCCACATTTCTTGTGCAAAATTCTTTTCATTTTGATCTACTTCCCCAAAACTAAGTTAATTTCATATAAAGGACTTAGTATTCTTCCTCCCTCATCCACCCCCTTCTTCATCCATATTAACTACTAACCTATCATTATGTAACTCCTTATACCCCCTATTCCCCTTATTACTATGTAAACTTGTCAAAAAACCCAAAAAATCTATGTATCCCCTTCCCCGAGCATTATAGCTCTATGTATGATTTTGAAGGTCTTTTAGCGCTAAAACATTTGAGCGCAACCCAGAGAGCGCCAGAGAATTAATCCTGGGATTAATCCGAGATTCGCTCGGATTAACAGCCTAAACCCACTTTGTAAATAAAACCTTTGTGAATACCCATTTAACCCAGAACGCTGCAAAAATCCGAAAAAACCCACTTTTCCAAAGTTTCCGCCAGGCGCGAATTAAAGAAATAATCATATTTTATTCCTCCCCGTGCTATGTATTGCCCGTGCATCTTATCGATCCGTCGACCGTCGGATCTGGGCCCTCCCATCCGACGGCCCACATCATATCAGACGGGCATCTGCAACCGAAAGTTACCTTCCGAGAAACTGTCAGAGGGTGACGTCAGGCCTCCGCCACGCGTCACCCCCTAGACTCTCTCGGAGCGCCCTCTGACAAAATCGCGACCGTATAGAGGGCGCTCCGAGAAAACCCGCTTACTACTTTGCTAAACCGCCTGCCCACGCCAGCGCCACGACCCGCCCACTTCCACTTGGTGCCCTGTCAGCACCCCCGACCGCTAGAGCTCCTACGTGTCCGCCACCTGTGCAATCCCCGTGGACCACTCACAGACTGCCACGTCACCCGGTGACGTCATGCTGATGTCACCTGACCCTGACCCCACCTGATGATGTCATGCTGACGTCATCCAAAAAGCGCGCCAATGACCCAAAAGTCCATATTTTAGCCGATTTTCGCGTTTTTCGCTGAAAGAACTATTGCTTTCCTCTGCATGAAAATTACGTCCATCTGCCGCCAACCTGCTGAAATCGACCTGAAGAACGCCGCCACCTACAACCCACCTGTACTTATCACCATTGCCGGCAATTCACCAGGTATTTACCAAGAGCATCCCTTCAGAGCTACGTTATGTCCATATTTCTCCAGAACTAAAGTTACAAGAGTAAAACAACCTATTTTTACCAACAAATCCCCGAAAAACAAGTTTTCCTCACAGGCGCAGGGTTGAATTTCACCTGCTGAACTCATATACAGTCACCCTTCCCCAAATTCCCACTCTGTCCGCGCATTCGTGGACTGTAAACCTAAAAAGGCATAATTCACAAAGAAAATAGAGTTGCCAGCTCCTGCAATCCCTCAATTAACTCTGGTTGAGCATTCTGCACCATTGTCACCACAGTTGGCTCATTTTCCCTCACAATTGGCTTGACTTTTGCAAAATTAGCCCTCTGTGGTCTCCTGCCCGCTAAAACCAGTTCAGCACCAAGTCATAACTATTGCTTAGCCATGGAGACGCCAATAGTCCTGAATGTTCAACCTCTGAATGCCCCACATAGAGAGCTAGAGTGGAAAGCCCTAGGTGATAAAGATTACCAGATGTTAGACTCCATGCCCATGACAGCCAAGTTCAATATTCACCTCATGAATGAAT
Organism: Pinus taeda; assembly: GCA_000404065.3. Classification (NCBI taxonomy): domain Eukaryota; kingdom Viridiplantae; phylum Streptophyta; class Pinopsida; order Pinales; family Pinaceae; genus Pinus; species Pinus taeda. The sequence continues at coordinate 2,646 of APFE030154731.1, read as the reverse complement.
TAAAGGCCCAATATCTCGGTGGGGCTGACACCTTGGGAATTTGGGATTCCCACATACCCACTTACAACCTCCCTCAAGTCAATGTCCTCCCAGACTTGATAAAACAATGCATGTCGAGTTATGACCCCGGTCAGAGAGCCATCCTCAGCCCCTCAGGCTCAGTATTGTTCCATATCACCCCTGAGGCCATCAATGAAATGCTCCACTTTCATACTGCAAAGCCCCTAACTCCTCTCTCCATCCAGGACTTGATAGCGAAAGGGGGCAAGCTGTCCAGGGATCATATTTCCAGAATTAATCAGTTGTTTATTCAGTCTCAATATCAATCTATGAGTACTCCCCTTCCCATAGCCTACCCATATCTCAATGAGCTGGGCAAAATGATGGTAGATTTGATTAGTTACATCCTGGGTTATGGGACATATGAGGATGTGGATGAAACCATTATGGCCATGCTGTCCATTTTCTCCCCAGGAATGCCTCCCGCTGTAAATTATGATTTCGCCACTTTTATTGCCAATAAGATTCATGAGAAATTAATGAATCTAGAGAGGGAAACGGTGTTTAAATACACCAGGTACATATATCATTTATTTTTGTTCTATCAGCTCGATGCCTTCCCTGTCCCTCTCAAAAAGCTAGATGCCCAGGGAAGCCCAAGGTCGGTTGTGTATTGGTCTGCAGTTTGCCACCTTCTGCCTTATTCACCTTACACCTACTGTGAATTTATTGATTTGTTCATTCATCCAGTTATGACCTTGCTGTTGGGTGCCCCTCCCGCCAGATTGACAGAGGAAATGCAAAGATTTCTTCAACTCTCAAAGGCCTACAGCATTGGTGATTGGTACTTCTACCAACACCATACAGTAATTAGACTATATGGCTGTGAGCTGAATCCCTATAGGCTGCCAAGATATGTCCCTATGAGACTCTTTGCCCTAGAGTACTTCAGGCAGTTTGGAAATGCAGACTTTGTCCATTTCCAAAGTAAAAACAAGAAGGTGCAACTAAAGGTAAGAAATCAGTTGGTCCCCTTTTTGTACAATAAGAAAGAGGAAGGATGGAAGGAAGCTGATAGGATCCTAGAGACCCTCAGACTTCAAACCAGTTTCAAGTGGGTGCCTTATGACCCTAATCACTTCATTTCCCTTAGGAGAATAAATTACAAATTGGGGGGCTATGTTCATGTGAAACTGCCTCATGTTGAGAAGTATGCCAATGCCCTAAGCTGGAAAGAAGGCACCTTAGAAGAGCCAATTGGTAAAGAAGGAATGCTAAGAAGAGAAACAAGCAATCTTGAGAAAGAGGCTGACTTGGAACATTGTGGGCAGGTTTCTTCCTCCTGTCAAGGAAAATTGGAGCAGCTGCCTCATCATCCACAGCCCAGCAGCAAGTAGCCGAAATTGCCCAACAGGAAACGAATAAAGATAAGGGCAAGCAGGTGGAACAGGAACAATCACCTCCTAGAACACAGCAACAAACAGAGCAGCAAGCAGAAAAGGAGGTCGAACAACAACAAGAACAACAAGAAGAACAACAAGAAGAACCTCAAGAAGAGGGGCAGCCTATGCAGCAAGAACAGATGGCTGAAGCCCCAGCACATACTGAGCAACAGGCTCAAGAAAACATGCCTTCTGGGCAAGAGAAGACAGTGGAGACGTTAGTGCTCCAAACTCCACAAAAGGTGGAAAAAGGAAAGAAGAGGGACAGAGAGCAGGAGACTCCCCTTACCACGTCCACAAATCAAGGGGAGAAATGGCAGAGATTAAATCCCCTCTCTGAGGAAGAAATGCCAATGGGGCAATCGGTGATAATGGGCCCACCAAGCATGGAGGTATTTGCTAGTTCCTTTCAGCAGGAACAAGAGAGAAATCTTGGAGGAGAGGTCAGCTCCTCAAGTCATCAAAGAAAAGCAGAGGTAAGCATCAAGCAACAATTTACTGATATCAAGAGGAGAAATGAGCCACTTAGGCTCCAAATCTATAATCAGTTGCTAAAGATGGCCCCTACAAATCAACAGAGGCTTATGTCAGCCTATGACATTTCAGAAGGAAAAATGACCATGAGTCATTTCATGCCCACCACGGTGCAGCCACAGTCAGCTGCAGATTACATAAGAACCAACCTGGAGGTCCTTGCAAAAGACATTCACCCTATGGACCAAATAGAACTCCATAAGCAAACGGGTGAAATGGTCTATGCAACATTGGCAGACAAAGCAATGTTTGCAAAAAGGCTGGAAAACAGCCTAAACAATACAGCTACCCAACTGGAGTTGGAGAAAGCATCCTCCCTGGCCAAAGACAACAGGATCAAGTCTTTGGAAGATATAATTATAGAGCTGGGGCATGACCCCAAGGACCCAAAAACCATACAATCACTGCTGAAGATAAGGGATGCAGACCTGGCAGCCCTAAGAAAGAAAGTGAAGCTCCTAGCAACCATTGATCCCAAAACAGATGAGGTTGCTCAGCAGAGGCAAGATCAGGAGGTAGCTACATTGCTGGTAGCACTGCACAAGCAACTAGTGCAGACAGAAGGGAAGTTAGAGGACACAGAGGTTGCACTGCAGGCAGCCCTGCAGCAGAAAGAGGGAGGCCAGACTTCTCAGCCCCCTCTAGAGGTTATTAACCTTGAGGAGCCTCC
>APFE030154725.1:49776-60180 GCA_000404065.3 Pinus taeda | reverse complement strand
TTCACATAATAGCCTGGAAAGGATTCCTACTCCGTGTCATTCTTCTGCTTGATCATAAGGAGCATGAGACTCTTGCTGGAATTCACCAGTCGCTTCATTTCCCCCGCGCTTTCTAAAGATAAACTAAGATTTATACAATGAGATCCAACAATATACTGCTCTCTGTCTTTGAAAAAATGATATTTGTTCTCAAATCGGTGGAAAATGGATTTCCTGTCATATAGATATGGGCTTCCAAAAAAAATCCAAGAAATATCCAATGGCTCAAAGTTTAATTTGACTTCATCAATGAAATTGGCAATAATTGCAAACCTGAAAAAACATTTCCATGTGACACACAAATTGGCATCCTTGGTTATCCAACCCAATGGATATCTCTTATGATGAGGCACGATTTCCAAATTCAATTTCTTAACCAAATCCGCAATATTAAGTTGGCTTGAGATCCACTGTCAAAAAGCCTATTGATTTTTGTATGTTTGGAAAAAACTTGGATATGGAACAACTCAATTCAATTTTCCTCATTTGAAATGTTATTGGAGTTATTGGTTGCATTGGTGCTTGACACGACTCCTCTTTACTTGCTTTTGCAATGAATTTTCCCTTAGTGACTATGGATGCAATCTTTGCTTCATCTCCTGAGTCGGAATCCAAGTCTTGTTGTGAAAAAACCTTTGTCCTCTATTTCCATTTATTGTTAAATTTCTTCAGTCTTAATTCTGGATTAATCTTCCAACAATGCGCTTCATCATGGTCCTCTTTGGAACAATTCTTGCACATGATTTTCTCCCCTTCTTTCTTAATAGAAGCATTTTTCTTCTGCTTTCATTTAAATTAATTCACTTTTTCACCACTCTGAAATGACTTCTTCTTACCTTCTTCTTGTACATTCTTCCCTCTTGCTTTGAGGTGTGTAGGTTGAACATAGACCTCATTAAGATTCGTGGGACTAAACATAATAATGGTATGTCAAAGATATTTATGCTACCGTCTTATGTATTTTAGCAAAGTATCTTGTGACTGTAAGTCTACTCCTAGCATAAGAGTTCTTTTCCTAAACTCTTGAGTATATTCTTGCATATTTTGACCTTTTAACTGTCTGAAATTTTTCCAATTCAAGATAGATTTTTGCATATGTGCTAAAGGGTAGAACTATCTTTTTATAGCAACAATGAAATCATTCCAAGAAATAGAGATCTTACCATATTTTTTGATATTGTCTTAAGTCCATGATTCCCACCATACAAGTACTGCACCCTCCTTTCTCAATGAAGACAACTAAATTTTGTTGTCATCCTCTTGAAGGTTCGAAATTCTATAATACACCTCCAATAGATGAATCTAGTTATCCAACCTCTCTTCATTCACTTCACCATTCTACATAGGAAACTCAAATTTAACATCAAGCTTTAGAAAAGGTGATTTACCAAATCCTTTCAAAGAATGATGACGAGTATTAGTAGCAGTAGTATTAGTGGAAGAGGGTGAAGATTCTTTCGAAGCCGAATATGAAGAAGATGGTGGAGATAGTGGAGGCTTTCCTCCATTCCCATTACCTCCTTTTCCATTACCTCCTCCTGAAGAGCCTTCTCCATTGGGAGGCTTGGAACTTTCTCCTTGCATCCTACTATTCCTTTCTTCATAAAGGACCTTAACCATCTTTGTCATATCAAAGAAATCCTTTTTGAAGGTCTTCTCATCTTTTGTCATGATAGGTTCTCCTTCATGAGACATGATTTCAGGAGACTCAATTGCAAATTCTGCAACTTGAGGATGTATGGGTATAGAAGACTTTCACAACCTTTCTCTTCTTCTACTTGACCCAAATTCAGGGATTTGAACCAGCTTTCCTTCACCTCTTTTGATTTTCAACCTTGTAATCATGACATAAACTTGCAAACAATTAAAACCTTCTTTCACAAAGAAAATCTAGTAACCAAAAACTCTCATCTTGGATACCAACTTGATTTGAAATTGGAGCATATTAGTAATGATGTGCTAATTCCCCATTCAGAATAAAGCCCAGGATGCTTATGATTTTCTTATCAGGTGCTCAAGGATTCAATATTTTTTCTTAATTAACTAATTCGCATGAGAGTTTCTTATGTGAATGTTAGAAACAATTTACCATAAAACATATGCTGAACAATAGTAAAATAACAACAAATAACATCAAAATATAACACATAACAAGCACATGATAAAGGAGTTCACCTCTCTTGTGCTACGTCTCCTTGGTTCAGCTTCCAATGGCTTGCACCTCTCTATTATGTTCAAATTACAACAAAAATGTGTTTACAACGCTCAAATCCCTCTGAAACTTGTCTCAATGAGTTAAGAATACTAAAAAATGGCTATAGAGCCTCTTTTTCCATCCCATTTGGATAAGAACTAAATAAGTTATGACTTCTCCTAGTTATCCCACTATTTATTGCCCAAATTGCTCCAAAACTAACCAAAAATCCCATTTATGCTCCAAAATCTACTAACAGAGCGAGAAATTTGTTGCACAGCAGGCTATATCTTGTCAGCCATATTGCAAATTGCAATTGACAAGTACTGCAGGCTCTCATGGAGTGACAAAACATTGCAATTCCGATATTGTGGACTCACTGAGGATAATTAACTGCAACATATAAAATCTCTCATATATAACCCATCGCTCATCGCAATCGGCGAAGTTCAGTGGCCAAAGGTTTTGTTAACACGGGAACAGTATGGTTGTAGTATTGTAGACCCGCTGTGGTATTTAACTGTGTCATATAAAATTCCCGTGTCTGAGGTGTTATCGCTCATCGCAATCGGCTATCGGCTGTGGGCTCTTAACACAACAAAATGTTGCGATGAGATATCACGGACCCACCGGGACATTAAACTGTACACAATAAAGTATCACGTCTGGGCAGTCATCATAATCAAGAATTTATCAGTGGTAACAAATAACAACAGGGTTTTGGGTGCGATATGTGATTATCGAAAATTGCAACCCAACATGCTGGGGGCTGATTCTTGTCCTACATCCTTTGGTTTTCCCCAATATGTGATATGTGAGACCCAGTGGCAGCCTGCCACTTGGTGCTTCCACATTTGCTGGGACCCTTTCCATGTTATCCAATCCTGCCACATAGATAAGTCAAACTTGAACTTTGACTTTCTCTAACTTCTGCATAAGAACTCGGATTTGAGTACCATTCACACCATTGGATTCATAATGACGAGCTCTTCAATATGAAGCTCGGTGTGACAAGATTATAACACTTTTATTTTTTAGCATAATTCTAAGTACCTGATAAAAAAGTTTCATCCAGAGGCACAAATATCAAATAAATACCTAAGGGAGCAGGATCTAGGAAAAAAACAAGGGAAAATGATCAGAATCCATGCAGTGTATTTTGATTCAATTCTGTACCAGTTAATAAACTAAAGAGTAGATGGCAACCACTCAGATTGATAGAACATGGAAAGAGATTTCAAAGTGTATGCATAAGTTTGAAAATGGCTTCCTGGATGGTGAGATAAAGACAGTCAAAGTTGATGACTCCAAGTCCAACCTGACATAGTTAGAAGGAGTGTGGAGGAGCCTTGGCATGGTGACAAGTTTGGCACATTTCCAAAGTGTAGCAGGAAATTTAACAGAGCCTCTACATGAATCTCTAGGAAGAAGTGGAGGACATGTTCATGAGGGAAAGTATTTTTGTTGGTAGCGATTGGAAACAAGAGGACATCATCCCGACAGTGGTACCCAACAGGTGCACTCCAAAGGTTTCAGATGTGGCATATGTGAAAAGCACCAAAATTCATTGAGTGGGTGGAGCCCACCTGACAATGGTAGCCCAATAGTTTGTTTGGAGCACACATGGCTAACTATCGAGATACATGGCAACTTTCCAATGGCCCTGGAGACATCACCTTAGATGAGATTTATGGTCATGAGAGTTGATTTCACACACAATTGATCACATAGCTCAATGACATAGATCTAGCCTTGGGGCAGCCCTCTTGAAATCACAATCTACTCAGAAGTGGTGTCATAGAAAGGGCTTGAAGAAGGTGGTTTTTGGAAAAATAAAATTATAAACAAAAATAGTCATAGAAAAAGGCCTTGGAGGACCCTTCTCTCTCCTCTCTGACAACAGGACAAGTGGAAACATGTGATTGACCTAGATTATAGTAAAATATGATGTCAACATTGATAATAAGAGCATGACACATGGCAACCATTTTTGGCACTTTCAGGTACCTAGAGGGCCTAGATTAGAGTGACATGTGTCACCACTCATAGGTTGACACGTGGTAGGAGTGATATCATTATGACATCATCGCAGAGGCATGAACCCAATGATTAATAAAAGGCACATAGACAGAGTGTTAGGTGATGAGATCTGGGACACATCGATAGATAACTAGGCTTTGAGAGTTGTTCCATTAGCTTTTGTTGTAGCAGGAGGAATCCATGAGAAAACCCATCTCGTGATGTAGAGCTTGATGGGTTTATTATGGGAGCACAAGTGAAAACCTCTAGGTAGCAAGAACAATTCCATGGTGGCACAACAACAACCAATCCCTAAGCACCGAGTGGTCCCCACGGGACACGTCGACTTGATAGATAGACCTTGATAGTTTGTAATGAGGCACAAAGTGCATGCATCGAGATATAAGGGCTCCTACCTTAGCGCCAAGAACAGGTTCCATGTCACAGTTGGAAGAACAAGGGCATGACAAAAATGGAGTGTGGGCCCATCCACGAAACCCGAAATCTCATTACTTTTTAAAAATTACAATTAATAAAAAATAAAAAGTCAGTAAATTGGGAGCTCTAGCCTTAGCACTGGGCGTGGTCGTTCTATGTAGAAATGAGCCCCATCCCTAGTCCTTTCTCTTAGAAATAGACATGGGGTAGATGAAAGAGTTGTGGAAGCTCTAGGATTAGCTAAGGGCCAGCTCCTTGGTTGCTTCATGTAGAAGCATGACCAATGGAACAAATCCATATATACAAGGAATTGGTCCGCGTAGGGCGCAAAATGGCTTAGCACACAAAGTATTATGTCGTGGTCGCAGAGACCAGTTCTATGGTGGGAAAAATAGTGAAAGGAACTGAGAAAAAGGTGCTAAAGGCCAAAAAGTGGCAGAACTATTAGTTTGGTAGCAGATTTGGAAGATTAAGCCAAATTTAACTAGAGATAAAAATAGCGAAGCCCTGCTAAAACATCTTAAAAAGGAAAATTTTCTAAAATATGCAGAAAAAATTAGTTTAACTTGTAGATAATGACTATTGAGGTAAGATAAATTGGACAACCTTTCCACATGAGTGAGATGAATACGACAAAGGAAAAAATAACGAAGCATGCAACAATTAAAGAAAATAATCTGAAGCCAAAAATATGAAACTAAATTCATTATAAGTAGGCTTGATCAACCAAAATGTGCACAATTTTTTTGAGATAGAGCTTTTGGCACAACGAGGTGTTGGTATGGTGTTTTTATCAAGAATTAGAAATTTCTGAAGGTATTTGTTTATGAGTAATCATGATCCAGGTGGATATTGGTGGCCACCTGCCAAGTCTACTTGGACCCCCACCATTGTTTCTGTCAACTTTTTAGTTTCCTTAGTTGTAGCACAGTTTACTATTTTTAGCAGTTTTTTGGGTCTTGAACTTTCGAAGCCGTTTTGAGGCCCTAAATGAATTTTTTTGGGAAAACTGGGAGCAATGTGGGTCAAAGTTGTAGTTCTCGGATAGATTTTTCTAACGAGATACTGTGCGTGTCAAACGAAGATCGTATGCCAAAGTTACGACCCCGCGAAGTTGACGTACCAATTTACCCAAACATGGCCCACAGTTTGGCGTTTCATCTTATAGGCTTAGGGTTTTCCATTGTTTCTCAACAATAAATAGGCCTTTTAGCCTCATTGTAACATAGTTTAGAGGCATGTAACCACCACATCTCTTCTCAGAGATAAGCTATCATCGCCCTAGCTAGTTTATTTCCATTTATGTTTGTAAGCGTATTTTAGTATTTTACATTAATGAAATGAATTATTATTTCCATTGCATATTTGTGTGTATGGTTATCTCTATATTTTGTTGCATTGTTGTTTAAATCTAGATCAGTGGTATTAGAGCAGTCAGCTTTTTTTCTCTGTTTTTCTTTGCATGTCCCCAACGAGGTCAGGATATAAGGAGTTAGGGCTTGACCTGGTTGAGCCTTTGCAAGACCAACCTTGCAAATCCTAACTGCCTCCCATGGCGGATGAAAAGAAAGATGAGGGGGTAGAAGATCCTATCAAAATCATGCTCGAATAAGCCCTCGAGCGACAAAGGAAAGCGATGATGGACAACTTTGCCCAGATCCTTCAGCGACTACCCAGGGGAAATGCATCGGCTTCTAACAGCTACTCTAGAAATGCCACACTGTTTAAGGTACATGTTAACTTTGAAATCCCCATATTCAAGGGTCAGATTGATGCAGATGCCATCGATAAATGGTTAAATCTGCTAGAGGGTTATTTTTTTGTTCATGATTTTTCCAGTTGGGAAAATAATATTTTTGCTCTTCTCAGAGCAACCCCCCACATCAAGCACTGGTGGGAAACCTACTGTGAGCATAAGTATGAAAGTACAGGCTCACTATTTTTAGCCGCACCCACTTGGAATTCATTCCAATATGCCATTAAGGAGTAGTACTGCCCTATCGGAAGCTATGAGCATCAATAGATAAAGTGGACCATGCTACGACAGGGAAGGGACTAAGATGTGCCAGAATTCACCAATATTTTCCATGCCCTTTGTACAAAGTTGGGTATGAAAGATTCAAAGTAGCATTTGGTACTCAAATACCACAGTTGCCTTCACAAGTACATCCAGGAATAAATAGAATTCCTAAACATCTCCTCGCTTGGCACTGCATACCAATATGCCATAAGGGTCGAGAAAAAGTTTAAACAGAAGAAGCGAGACTATGGATCTGTGAATCCGAAGCAAGAGAAAGGTACCCCCAAACCGAAAAACAAAGGACAAAGCTAAGGCGGGGTAGCCCAAGACAACCTGCCAAAGTTGCAAGCAAAAAGCAACAGCGCGAAGCCAAAAAAGGACACGGAAAGGTGGTGTGAGTTCCATAAGAGCTCCACTCACAACATAAGTGAGTGTTGGGACAAGTAGTCACTGATGGTTGAGCTAAAGGTTTTCGAATCAGATGGAGGTTCCGACTTTGATTCAGAACTCGACAAGGAGAACAACAAAGGGAAGAAAATTATTGATGTGGAGCCCAACACTATCGTTGCCACCATGAAGATCCAGAATGAGGAACCCAAAGATCTAGAGGAGGAGGAACATCTCTTCCACTCCTAGATGTGGGTAAAGGGATCCCTGCTACAGTTCATTATCAACAGCGGGAGCCAAAAGAACCTCATTTCAGCAGAGGTCGTGAAGCGGCTAGGCTTATTGACCACAACACATCCACAACCGTACACCGTAGGTTGGCTTCATCAAGGACGAGATCTTTGCGTGAGCCAACAATGTACCTTTCATACAACATCAAGTGCTTCACGGATGAGGTATTGTGTGATATTTCTCCCCTTGAAGTTTGTGATGTATTACTAGGACAACCATACTTGTGGAAGCGACATGCTATGTATGAATCACGGCCCCGTGCTGTTATTGTTACTTTGGGAACTAAGTTGTACATGATACGGGAGGTAGCACCACCTACCACCATCTCTTTGATTACTATAAAACAACATAGTAAGCTCGTTTCCAAAATAGGGAAATTTGTTTTCCTGATGATATGCCCTCAAGGAAAGAAGAAGACAGTGACCACAACCTCCAGATAGAGCCCCTTCACATGACAACTACAAATGGACAAGGTCGTGGAGGAGTACGAGGACATCTTCACCTCCCTCGCAGGGGTTCCTCTACATTGTCAGGTCAAGCACTTCATTGATCTGACCCCAGGTGTGCCGCTGCCCAATGGAAAAATCTATCGACGCTCTGTTCTAGAGAATGATGAAATCAAGAGGTAGATTCAAAAGCTGTTGTAGAAAGGTCACATTCATCCAAGTTCATCGCCCTATGGGAGCCTGATTGTGTTGGTATAGAAGAAGGATCGGACTTGGAGACTCTAACTATTAGGTGCTGAACAAGATCACTGTCCATAATAAGTACCTAATCCCATGGATTGATAACCCCTTGGACCAACTAAAGGGGGAAAAATATTTCAGCAAGATCGATTTGAAGTCAGGATATCACCAGGTACCAATCGAACCCTCTGATGTGTGGAAGACTTCCTTCAAAGCCAAGGAGGGCCTGTTCGAATGGTTGGTGATGCCTTTCAGATTGACGAATGCTCCCGCAACCTTCATGAGGCTAATGGATGACATCTTGCAGCCATTCACCAACTCATTTGTAGTGATATACTTGGATGACATCTTGATCTTCAGCCAGAGTTGGGAAGAGCACCTCCACCACATCCGACAGGTTCTCCAAACACTGCGGAAACATAAGTTATGTGCCAATTTAGAGAAATGCACTTTTGGCATGACCCAAGTTTAGTATATGGGATACATTATTGATGAATAGGGGGTGCATGTGGATCCATCCATGATCCAAGTCATTCGAGATTGGCCATCTCCAAGCACTCTGATAGAGCTTCACATCTTTCTAGGTCTTGCCAACTTCTATCGTAGGTTTGTGTTGGGATTTTCTCATATCACTTGGCCATTGAGTCAAGTCACCAAGGGAGGAGCGAAAATAAAATTCTTTTGGTTTGAATATGAATAGAGGGCATTCATAGAGTTGAAAGATCGCCTCTACACGACACTCATGCTCGCATTACCAGACTTGCAACAACCATTTTAGGTCGCAATAGATGCCTCTAACTATCTATTGGGGCAGTCCTTACTCAACACAAGCATCAAGTGGCATATCACAATGAGACACTTTCAAACATAGTCCATAAGTATCCCACTTATGACAAAGAGATGTATTCCATTATGCAGGCCTACCGACAATGGAAGCATTACATTTTAGGGAAGGAAATAGTCATCCACACATACCACTAACCCCTACAGTTCATACAGACCCAAGGGAAATTACAGAATGATTGCCATCAAAAGTGGTCCACATACCTACAACAATTCCATTTGAATATCAAGTATAAGAAGGGTAGCACCAATAATGTTGCAGATTTCCTCAGTCGACCACCGAACATGGTGTTAACCACTGTGCTTAACTCTTGTGGGAACGAGACTTTCGATTGGCCACTTCTCTACAAAAATGACCCAGAATTTAGCCACACATACCAGACACTTTTGGAGGGTCAGCATATTCCATATTTTCACCTCCACGATGCCATGTTATGCAACCTAGGTCACCTTTATGTTCCTTCAAGCGAGCGTGCCAAGATGATTTAGGAAGCACACTACAGTCGGGCTGCTAGACATTTCAGGGTCGAGAAAATGGTGGCAGTACTGTATAAGTATTTCTATTGGCCGAATGTTCAACACGATGTTGGGAAGTACATCAGATCATGCACTGCCTATGCCATTGCCAAACCAACCATCAAGAAGGAAGGCCTCTATACCCCACTTCCTACCCGCAGTCGACCTTGGGAATCCATATCCATGGATTACATGTCAGGTCTTCCTTCCACCAAGCATGGAAATGACTGTGTTTTTGTGGTTGTTGATAGGTTCTTGAAGATGGCCATTATGGCCGCCTACAAGAAGAATATCACAGCAGAAGCCACCGCTAAACTTTTCTTTGAACGAGTGTCGGTACACTTCGGGATCCCACAGTCTATCATCTTAGATTGGGACAGCAGGTTCCTCAGTACATTTTGGTCCATTCTCTGGTTGATGCTCGACAAACTCACTAAGTCCATAGTCTTCCATCCTCAAACTGATGGCTAGAAAGAGGTTTTCATCAGGATGATTGTACACATTTTGCGCATGTACAACTCAAAGCATCCACGCACATGGGATGAGAGCCTCCCCTATGTTAAACATAGCTACAACCGGCTCTCCACAGCTCAACTGACCACAGCCCCTTTCAGGTGGGCTTGGGATTCCAGCAACTATGTCACATTGATGTGGCCATGCTAGTTGGAGCTACTCACATAGATTCGGCTCATGTCCATGTTATGAAACCAGCTCAAGAAAAGATAGAAAAGATATATCAACATCTTAGAATTCAGCCTCTTCGAGGGGGAAACCTCCTTTACATTACATAAATGAACAATTCTTGGATGATTCAAATGATAAAACCTTCTTTCTATATATAGGAGTCTAAGGAGTCATAATATAACCCAGCCGACCTAACATTAATAATATAAAGCCACAAAAATAACAATAGAGGGATTCTATGGGGCACAATAATAACAATATGGGGACAATAAGGGCACACAATATTA
>APFE030154725.1:13551-46446 GCA_000404065.3 Pinus taeda | reverse complement strand
ATGGCTTTAATTTTTCTAGGGTCTACCTTAACTCCTTCATGAGATACAATATGACCCAGATATTCCACCTCTTGTACTCCAAAGAAACATTTGGATCTTTTTGCATATTATTGTTTTTCCTCCAATAGTTGTAGCACCCTGTCAACATGTTCAACATGATCCTTCCAAGACTTGTTGTAGATTAGTATATCATCAAAGAATACTAACACAAATTTTCTAAGGAATGGTTTGAAAATGAATTCATCAAACCTTGAAATGTTGAGGGTGCATTGGTAAAGCCAAAAGGCATGACCAAAAATTCATAATGACCCTCATGAGTTCTAAATGTTATTTTCGGAATGTCTTCAATCTTCATTCTAATTTGATGTATCCTGAACGAAGATCCAACTTGGTGAAGTAAATTGATCCATGCAACTCATCCAGTAATTCATCAATGATAGGAATGGGAAACTTATGTTTAATAGTGATCTTGTTGAGCTCCCTATAATCCGGACACATGCGCCATGATCCATCCTTCTTGTGCACCAATACTACTAGAGCAGAGAAAGAACTTTGACTCGGTTGAATGATACCAGCCTCTAGCATTTCTGCAACCATACGTTCAATTTCACTCTTTTGGGCATAGGGATATATGTACAACCTGATGTTTGGAGGAACACTTCTTGGAATCAGATGAATAGCATGATCATGATCACGAATAGGTGGGAGAACTTTGGGAGTTTCAAATACCTTGGAATGATTGTCCAATACTTTTTGGAGATCTAGAGAAATAGATGATTCCAATGTGGAAACATCTAGCGAACATAATTGAGCAATTACACCTCTTTGTTACTTTTTTAGAAGATTTTTCATATCGTTAGAGCTGATTATCTTTCCCGGTTTCCATGCAATACCCCTTAATTCAACTTCCTTTCCTTCCGCAAAAAAATTCATTAAAAGTTCTTGAAAATTAAAGTCTATTGTACCCAAGGATTGTAGCCATTGGACTCCTAATACAACATCAGCACCTCCCATTGTAATGGAGAGCATTGGGCTAGTCAATACATATTCTCCCATGTATAGATTGATATTATGGCACTTTTCAGAGCAATTTATTGTTCCTCCATTTGCAACCATCACTTGAGACTTTGGTGCTGGATATAAGAAGCAATTCAATTCTTTTGCTACCTTACAATGAATAAAATTGTGAGTACTTCCTGAATCAATCAACACTATTACCTTTTTCTTCTTGATTTGTCCTTCTATCTTGATGTTTTGAGGAGTGGTAATTCCCGCCAATGCATTACAAGATATGTTTGGATTCATTTGTTCTTCATCTAGGCTTTGTTCCTGGAGTATATCCTCTTCTTTTGACCTTTCTTGCTCCTTTTCTTCTTCCTCTTCACAATCTATGTAGAATAATTTCTTCTCAGCACATTTGTGACCTTGAGTGTATTTGCTATCACAACTGTAACAAAGCCCTTTTGCTCTTTTTTCTTCCAATTGTTGTGTTGTCAACCTTATAGGTTGTGGAAGACTAGCGGCAACAACACTTTCGTCTTTATAGATGTGAGTGGTATGCTTCCTGGTTGCCATAATTTTGCTTTCCATTTTTCTTGCTAACCTGAATGCCTTATCTAATGAATCAGGTTCCCAAAGGAAAACATCATGTTGGATACTATCCTTTGAAGACCCTATGAACACATCAATCCTATGCTCCTCTGGAATATCTTTTACCCTTATGTTCAATTTTTGGAAATCCTTAATGTGCTCCGTTATTGAACCTTTTTGTTTGAGACTTATCAATTGGCTAAAAAAAGTGTTGCCTTTTGTATCCTCATAACGTGCTATCAATTCTTCCATAAAAATTGCCCAAGTGATAAATTATTTACGAGAGCAAAGCCATTGATACCATACAAACTGATTTGGTTCCAAATATAAATTTGTCATACATACATTTTGTATGTTTTGCACATTATTGAGATCGAAAAATTGCTCCATCTGTAATATCCATGTTGCGTGATCCTTGCCATCAAACTTCCTCATATCGATTTTTGGAATATGGTGGGTCTTCAATCCCACATTAGAGTCTATGGAATAATGATTGACATTTCTTTTGTTCTCATCATGAGTTTCCTTTACTACCCTTTCACCCTTAGTGACCCTTTCTTGTAGCAACTTATTCATATTTATCTTCAATTCTTCCATGTCTATCTTCAAATCTCTCTTCAAACAATCCATCTTATCTTCCACGTCATTAATCTTAGCTTCTACACCTTTCTTTAAACAATCCATCTTAGATTCTGTTCCTTTTTGTGCAAGTGACACTTGTTGCACTTGGTCTTGTAATTTTGATATATCATGTTACATTTCTTCCTCTTCTTCATGAGTCATGCAAGAGCTTTCAGGTCGCCTACTAGGTGTTTCCATTTTCTTTCTTTAGAGCATCAATAACTGATAATAATGCTTCATTATGCCCTTTGAATTCCTTCAAAATATTTTTTCAAACCAAGCTTAAGCAAACATTTAAAAAAATATACACACCCTTTTTCATTTTGTACGAGCTCGATATTGCCTCTGATGTATCTTTGTAATTTTGGATCATCTAGTTCTGAAATTGTGACCTGTGGTAGCCCTCTATGTCCTCTTTCCAATGCCACCAGTCTGGCCCCAATTGGATTCTCCAATGAAGAGTTATGCCAAATCTCCCATAGTGACCTGATTATAGACTAATTTAGTAGAGCGAACTTGTACGACATGCCATGTGTCCCTGTTTTGATCTTTGGCTCTAAAAAATATATACAAGAAACTAAAGTCCGTCCTCTTTATGTACCTTCTTATGAAATTTTAATATGATGCTAAGAGAAAAATTTATGATTATTTTCCCCAGGTCACGTGTTTTGAATGTAATTTAGGATTCTGCAAAAGGACCAACTTCCTCAGTTCATATCTCCAAAAAAATAGCGCGAAAAGCTCTGAAATTTGGATCTAAGATTCAGTGCGATGGCTTCTCAAATGGGTTTTCTTTTTTAGCTTCTGAAACGTCACAGGAAAAAGTTATAGCGAAAATTCCATGATGACCTATTTGGAGCAGTGAAATCCTAGAATCCAAAGCTCTAATACCAAATGTTATGAAACCAGCTCAAGAAAAGATAGAAAAGATAGATCAACATCTTAGAATTCAGCCTCTTCAAGGGGGCAACCTTCTTTACATTACATAACTGAACAATTCTTGGATGATTCAAATTATAAAACCTTCTTTCTATATATAGGAGTCTAACGAGAAACAATATAACCCAGCCGACCTAACATTAATAATATAAAGCCACAAAAATAACAATAGAGGGATTCTATGGGGCACAGTAATAACAATATGGGGACAATAGGGGCACAAAAATATTAATAAGGGGTACAACTACAATAATAATGGGGTAATCACTAGTATTATAGGGACCCAACAGTCCAGTTCGAAACAGAGAAGGCAAACAACTTCATTGAGTACATCCAACATATTCACAAGTAGGTCTATGACATTTTGGAGAAATCAAATGCCAAGTACAAGCAACGACATGATCGACATCGGGTGCCACACAAGTTTCAGGTGGGTGACAAAGTCCAGTTGCGTTTGCAAAATGAACGCCTTACCGGAGCCTATCGGAACCTGAGACCACTCCGATACACTCCTTACACCATTACCAAGGCTATGGGAGACAATGCATTTGAGCTTAGCATTCCCCCATTCCTTGGCCTGCACTCAGTGTTCAATGTGGACCACATTCGGCCATACTTTCCACCATTACTAGACACATCTGACATTGTAGAATAGCTCACACCCATAGAGTTAAATCTAGATTACATGGAACAAGCTGCAACTGATCGGATCATGGACACATAGATCAAGCACACTTGCCAGCAGAATATCCAATTGTATCGAGTTGTCAAAACATGCCAACTCCTTCACCAAGGCAAGTGACTCACTAGTGACCAAGTTCAATAGAAGCTTCTTCATCTCATGGAGGAACTCAACGCAATGGGGACCATTGCTTCCTAAGGGGGGAGGAATGATGCAGGTGGATATAGGTGGCCACCTTCCAAGTCAACTTGGACCCCCACCATTGTTTCTGTCAGCTTTTCAATTTCCTTAATTGTAGCACAATTTACTATCTTTAACAGTTTTTCGGGTCTTGAACTTCCGGAGCTGTATTAAGGCCCTAAATGATGTTTTTTGGGAAAACTGGGAGAAACATGGGTCCGAGTCCATGGACCCATGTTGCTCTTCCCAAAGTTGTAGTTCTCAGATAGATCTTTCTAATGAGATATTGTGCACGCCAAATGGAGATCGTATGCAATGTTATGACCCTGGGAAGTTGATGTACCAATTTACCCAAATGGGGCCCACAGTTTGGCGTTTCATCTTCTAGGGTTAGGTTTTTGGATGTTTAGGGTTTTCCATTATTTCTCAACAATAAATACACCTTCGAGCCTCATTGTAACATAGTTCAAAGGCATGTAGCTGCCACATCTCTTCTTAGAGATAAGCTACCATCGCCCTAGTTGGTTTATTTCCATTTCTTTTTGTAAGCATATTTCAGTATTTTACATTAATGAAATGAAGTATTATTTCTGATGCATCTTTGTGTATACGGTTATCTCTATATTTTTTTGCGCTCCTGTTTAAATCTATATTAAATCATAGATTGTTGAAGGTGTTGATGATTGAGGAAAGATTTAATTATTTTTTAAAGGAGAGAAGATAATCTTTGATAGTAGTATGAAAATGGATGAAAGATGGAACACTGAGTGTCTAAAGAACGTTGTAGATTTATAATTAGGGGTTGTTTCTCATTCAAGAGGATGTATGAGAATAGTTGAGGTTGTAGCTCCATTTAGTTGAAGCTAAAAAATTAGGGAGTTGTAGCTTCCTGTTGGCTGTAGCTAGATAAATTGTAACAAGAAGTTGTAGCTTTCCCTATGAATGAAGTGAAGAGTAATTCTGAAAGTTACTTGTCCTTGTGTGTTCCATGGTGATTGTTGACATTAATATATTTTAGGGTTATTTAAGTTATCAGTGAAGTATTTAATGATGTACACAATGTAAAATAAATTTTTAATTTAGTAAAATTCCTACATTTCTGGTTTCCAACAATATGTTTGCAAAAAGTAGATCAAAGATGACAATAAAAATGGTCATGTGACTCTCCTTATAGATCATATGAGTACTCTCCTAACATGGCAGACACCTTGAGGTGTTTGAAGTTAGAGATCAAGAGTTACAAAGCAGTTAATGACAAGATCATTCAGTCATAGGAAAGACTTTCTAGAGCACATGAAAAACATGTAGCGGTAAATGCAGTGATCCTTTGGATTTTATCATATTTGTAGTAATAAGGACAACCACATATCAATTACAGATAGGAGGAAAGGTATAACGAGGTGTATGGTAGCAGATCTCATGGAGGATGCAATTCAGATAGGAGTTACATAGTCAGAGGTGGTAGATGGATGGATACACTTGACAAGAGAGGTAATGGTTATGGGTTCTATTCTAGTTCTTGATCAGAGATACATTAGGGTCATCATCTCTCATCCTTACGGGAGGAGTGAGAAGCATTACTTGCCAAATGAGTTCCAAAAAGCCAATCCTCCTAAATTTAATGGAGAGCTAAAGAAATGAAAAGATGAAAAAGCATGGTTGCTTGCGATGAAGAAGTTCTTCAAGCTGCATGATTATACAAAGAATATGAAGGATAGAATAGGTATTTTCTGTTTAAAAGGGAAATTAGACATCTGGTAGGAAGATGTGAAGCATGTCAGAGGGATAAAAAAAAAGGAATTGAGTTGGCATGAGTTCAAAATTCTTTTCAGGAAGAAGTATTTGTCTGAGAGATACTATGATGGTAAGGCTAAGGAGTTATACAAATTGAAGACGGGAAATATGGAAGATGAAGAGTACATGACCAAGTTTTTGTAGTTGTTGAGGTATGTACCATATCTTAGTGATGAGAAAACTAAGTTTCAAATATTTTTAGTGGATTGGGATTAGAATTTAGGGATCATGTTGAGTATGACAAGCCTTAGACATTGAAGGAAGTAACTGGGAAGTTGAAACATTGTTATGAGGAGTCTAAGAATAAGTGAGAGCCTAAGCAGGGTTGGAAAGGTAATGAAAAGACTAAAGGAAATTAGGATAATATGCAAGGAATACCTAAAGATGAAGGTAATAAGGAGAATACAACATCGTATAATAAATTTAATGCAGATGACGAAGGATAAATATTTTATTCTGAGGAGAAAAACAAGAGTGAGGGTAAGAGGCCTTTGCAGTGTTGGACCTGTGGCAAGGAGCATTACAAGATATATTTTCCACTCCATCAGGGTGGTAGACCTCACATTTACAGTTCTCAAGAGGCACAAATAGTTGGGGGTGTTGGAAAAAGTATTCCTCAGATTTATGCAACATTGGATAATAGGAAGTTTGATCATTAGGAATCTATTATCGAGAAGGAAGATAAGTTTTTTTATCAATTTATTTTTATTTTGATTGATCTTGGATCTAACTATAGCTATATCAGTCCTGACTTGGTTGATAAGTGTTGCTTGAATAAAGAAGTGCATGTAGAATATTAGTTGGTGTAGCTGTCTATATGTACCAAGAAAGAGTTCCTCATTGGGTGAGATCTTGTGCATTTGATCTTAATGATATGTCTACATCAACATGTCTAAATGTGTTTCCTTTGGGTTCATACAATATGTTGTTTGGTATGGATTGGTTGTACATTGATAGGACTAAGGTAGATTGCTATGATAAGGATATTTAGTGCTAAAATTACGATGGACAGAGAAGAACCTTGTAGCGAAATAAGAATCCTACGCTAGAGAGAATGGTTACAACTAGACAGGTAAAGTGCAGTAGCAAGAAAGGATGTACATTTTTTGCAGTTCATATTTCCAGTGACGAAGGGAAGGATGTTGAAAAATGCTAAAGTTTTGAAGAGTTATCCAGTTTTACAGCAATTTCAGGATGTGTTTCTAACAAATATTTTAGAGTTACCACCTCTTAGTGAAATGGATTTTTCTATTGAGTTGATTCTGAGAGCAGCACCAATATCAAAGGAGGCATACAAGATGAACACTCCAGAGTTTTTGGAATTGAAGTTGCAGCTTAAGTAAATTCTTGATAAGGAATACATTAGGCCAAGTGTGTCACCTTGGGGTGCACCAGTGTTGTTTGTAAGGAAGATGGTTGGTACTCTCAGGTTGTGCATTGATTACAGGTAGTTGAAGAAGCTGATGATCAAGAACAAGTATCCTTTACCACTAATTGACGACGTGTTTGACCAATTGAAGGGAAAAGTAGTGTTCTCAAATATTGACTTGAGATGAGGATATCATTAGGTAAACATCGAAGAAGAGGACATCTACAAAAGTGCATTTAATACTAGGTATGGGAATTATGATTTTGTGGTAGTTTCTTTTGGTCTTAATAATACTCCCAGCTACTTTCATGTGCTTGATGAATAGTGTGTTATGTCCTTATCTGGACAAGTTTGTGATAGTTTGATTTTCCATGTAAATAAAATAAGACCAAGGTCATGGGATACTTATTCCAAGATGAATGTTTGGAAAAACATAGTGATGGGTATCACTTGTGATTAACTAATGACTATGGAAATTGGTAAAGGTATTGGAAAATGCAAAGTGGCAATAATTGGTATTTATTTATAAGAATAAAGGAAAATAGGAGAAACAAAAGGTGAAGAGGCACATATTTGTATGAGAGGAAAATTGAAGGGAAAATGAAGGGAAATGAAGAAAATAGAGGCCTCAATAATAAAAAGGCTTATGAGGATCAGTTACAACCTTTCGTCAGTTTAGTTCTGGATCCTTTCAATATCTCATTGTATCATATACTCTTGCACACTTAGGTAAATCTTGGAGCATTCTTGGAGCACTTTGGCATACACTAGACTTGGAAAAAGAAGGAAAGCACAAGGGAACAATTGGATAAGAAATTATAGTTGGATTGCTTTGCAGGTAATAGGTTTCATGTGTGATTTCCTTGTTGATTTCTGTATTCATGGTATATGCATGTGGTTTTCTAGTTATGTGTTGTCATTGGCATGGAGATCTACCTAGATTGATAGTGGTTTTAGCCTTGCCTTCCCATTTCCTAGATAACTATGGCGTTGTGGGATTTTCCACTGTTGTTTTCATAATTGGTGCTCATGTTCCTTATGGTTGTGGGTTGGAACAAACACTAATATGGAATCCCTAGAAAAACTTAGGTTGAGTTACTAATCATGGAGCCTAAGTTTGAACAAATGCTTTAGAGCCCTTGGTGGGTTGAGTTACTAGTCTGTGGAGCTGGGTTGGACAAATGTTTTGGAGCCTTGGAACATTGTGGGTTGAGTTACTAGTTCCTAGAGCCATGCACAACTTAGGTAGAGAATGATCTAGTTGGTGTTAGCAATGTACGACCATGGAGGTGGAATCATTGTGGTTCAGGGTTGAAGTGGTTTGGCCTCTAGAAGCCTTGGTTTGGTTTTGTTTTGGTTTATTCCATGATATCCCACATTCATGCTTGCAATATGGCATCGGGGTGGTTGGCTGAAAGTGAGATTTGGTTTAGCCCAATATATGGCTGGGTGGTATGTGGAAGTCCCTGACTTGGTTGGTATTTTCATATGTTCATATGAGACTTTAACACATGTGATTTTTGAGAATTTGTAGTGATTATGTTGGGGATATTATCGATGAGTTTCCGTGGTTTCTATTTTGATTATTTTTTGGTTATATGTTGGTTATATGATGTGTATTATCTATGACTCTTGTCATTATTTTCTTATTAATTGATGGGTTTATGAATGTATGGAATAATAAGTTTTGTTTCAACTATGTGGATAGGGCATAGAGCCTTCTTAGTTATTTTCAAATAAATCTTAAGATAATATGATCAGATATGAATTCATGAACTATAGATTACAGGTTTTCCATGTGTGTGAAGAAATGTTTGTTGTGGACTAGGCATGTCCTAGATAAGTTATTATTCAAATATTGTATGAAAATATTTGTTATTGTGCCATTTATCAATTTGAGAAGATACAGGTAGTTCTTGGCAGTGGTTTAGAGGCTAGCTCAGAAAGGTGGCTCAGATCTAAAGACCGCACCCTTTGAACCAAATATTTTGGGCTATCGCCGCATGGAGGCAGTGTTGTGCATGTGGTTGGAGATCTATAACCACATTCTATCCTTGTCATGCATGTAGTTGTGCGCTTAGGGCAGTGAAAAAGAGCCCCATATTAGGTTTTGGTCACCTAGGGTGGTCCTTTGACCTCTAAGTGTCATGTAGCCTTAAGGGAAGTTGTAAGTTTTCATTTTTTTTACTACTCTTCCATAGTTGGAGCTTGGAGGTTGGGTCATGCCCTAGTAGCTCTTTGTCTCATGTTTACCCTGGCAAGCTTTTGAATTTGGGTAAATGTGGGAGGGGGTGGTTACATATGGGATTTCTAATATATGGAAGTACTCCAACAAAGAGGTACTCCTTGTGTTGTGCATATGGGATCCTAATGGTTAACCTACCCTTTAAAATCTTGAACCTTTGGTCAAAATCCTAGAGAAACTGGCTTGAACATTGCTTAATCTATTTCAACTTAATAATTTATTGAGATTCTAATTATGTCTTATAAAAATATCTAATAAAATCCTAGTTGATGTTATCAATGAATTGGTTTTTCAAACTAGAGTCATGTTTTTGTACTTCATATACCAGGTTAATGCACAATCCCTGAATGTAACCTCTAGTTGTGTAATCTTAGTTTTCTCATCTTGGACCTGCTTTATTGTCTAGATAGATTCTCATATGAAGAAATGTTTCTATGGATCCTTATTACTAACACCATGGAACATAGGAACCCTTATTTCTATTCCCTCCATTGAGCTCTACGCAGTAATTCTTAATGAAGGGCTCCTAGATGAACATGTTGTGGTCCCAGATAGATGTGCACTATCTTGTGCCACAAAACGGATTGGAATACTTTGTGATGCTCCTAAAAGTGCCTAAAAAATTCCACTATTTATATTACCTTCACTCCCTTGACTCTAATTACCTTTTACAGTGTTTTTCACAGTATGTTGAGCACATGCCACAATATTTGTAGAGACGCATTGGCTCATGGGCTTGACACTGGCATGGTATGACTAGGCTGATTGAGTGTAGTATACCTAGGGGGGATAATATGGGACACAAAAGGAGATACCCAAGGGAATAATGTAATGTAATAATGTAAGGATGATAAATAAATGGGCCCTAATTAATAAGTAAATTGGCTAACCCACATTTTGTAAGGGACCACAAGTAGTTAGGGAATAAAGTGGTAAGTCCACTGTATTGGATGTATGTTATTGAGAGACCCATGGTAATTACCCATTGTACTGTATGTATGAAGCCTATATAGAGGTTAAGGACTCTCCATTGAGACACGTCAAGTATTGTTTGTATTAACAGGCATTATCTTGTGGAGTGATCTCTATCTTTAAGGACTAATTGTATGGTGTTGCCCTACCACAATGCATTTTTCCATTAGTAAAATATTTTAGTTCTATAATATATTTTGTTATTCTTGGGAATATTTTTTATTGATATATATATTTCAGCTCAGATATATTACAAGTGGTATTAAAATCTATCTTGGGAAAAGAAGGGATAATTTCTTTTTCTTTTTTTGCAGGAATGTTTTGGGAAAAAATAGGGGTGGCAAGTTTACAAATCCAATATGAAACTTTTGGTTCTACATTTTAAAAAAAAATTGCAGATTTGAATTCCTTGCAAAGAATACTACATTCCAAAAAAAACATCTCCTGAATCGGAGCCTAGCAGAAGAAGATAACAGTGATTTAAAATCAGCTATTTTTCATAAATTTTTCTAACGGATATTCATGGACAGTAGCTCTCTAGTGATTTTTTGCAATATTTTATGCATAATTTCACAAAAATAATTGTATATCCAAGATCCCCTTGAAAAATGACCCAATTTCAAAAAATAATTAGTCTAATCGGAGTCGGGATGAGGGATATATCACTGATTTAAAATCAACTCTTTTTTCAGAAATTTTTGTGATGGTCGGAAAGTTTCACCAGGGATGTGAGTTCCTAGAATGCCCATTTCATGATTCGAATTAGATGGGAAGATGAAAAATGGCCTTTGCATTTCCAAAGATAGATTGTAATAAGGATTTTGAGTTATATTTATCGAGTTATGCCCATTTTAAATTTTCGTAAAGTAAGTGATTGTCTTCAAAAGCCTTACCTTTTTTGAGGATTCTAGCAAGATGTTTTTTATAGGAAACGATGATGGTCCTACTATTGAAGAATTCCTAAAAATGAAATATTCAAAATATCTGATATTGTTGAAATCTTTATTATGCCTTGATTTTAGATATGAGGCTACCATATGGTGGAACTCAGTTGACACAAAGAAGTTTGCAAGCCTTCCTAATGAAGAAATTGAAAACGTCCTTTTGGAAAAATGGTCTTACGCTAGAAAACACGATAATGAGAAAAATGATGGGTTCCTTTTTCCTGGTATCTCCTTATTACAAGTTCATGGATGTCTTCGTAAAGAGAAGGTAATTGTGTCTATCAATCCTAGTTGCAAGCATAATTTTATCAGTGTTAATTTGGAAAAAAAATTATGAGTTCTAGAAAAACCTATTAAAACACATAGGTTGATAATGACGATGTTCAAATTTATAAAGATTGAAGATTTCTATGGATAAGTATGTGTTTCATTCTAATTTTTATAATTCATATATGGACGACGTGGATATCTTTTTAGGATAACCGTGGATGGAATCAGTTAGTACTATCAATATTAATGTACAGAAGAAATTCTTGAATCTCTGGTATAAAAAGAAGAAGATTACATTACCAAATATTTCCATCAGTAAATAGGTAGAGTCCAAGGAGGCCCAAGAAAAAAACTCTACAAGTATTGACACATCAGATGATGATTCCATGGTGGAAGTATTACTAGAAGACAAGAAACAAACTAAAGTACCACAAAAGGAACCTAATACCAGTGGGGCTCCATCAGGTGGGAAATTTTAGAAAGATACACCATTAGTTAAAACTTTAGCATATCAACACCATCACCACCCAACAAGACAACAACCAGCAAGGTGGTACAAGATTAGCAACAAGGAAGACAAATCCTGGAAGACACACATAGATCTGTGATGATCCACCCATAACACATCAACACAGAGGAACTATAAGAACCAACTTCCATATCAAGTGAGTGAGGCACTGGCTAGATGAAGTGTTCACCTTTCTCTTGGATGGCTAAATGCACATGCATGGTACTAATGGAATCCTCTTCTGAGTAGATCTTATTATTTGTGTTATTCTCATGTTTTTGGGATGAAACATGCTTAAGGGGGATGGAATGTAGTACACCTAGGGAGGATAATATACGGTACAAAGGGAGGTACCCAAGGGAATATCATAATGTAATAATGTAAGGATGATAAATAAATGGGTCATAATCAATAAATAAATTGTTTGTCCCACATTATGAAAGCGACGACAAGTAGTTTAGGAATAAAGTATTAAGCCCATTCTATTCAATGCATGGTATTGAGAGACCCATGGTATTGTATGTATGAAGCCTATATAAAGGCTAGAAACTCTCCATTAAGTCATGTTACGTATTGTTAGTATTGGTAGACATTAGCTTATGGAGTGATCTCCTTACTCAAGGAGTAATTGTATCATGTTACCCTACCGCAAGGGTTTTTCTGAAGATCTTAAATAAATATATTTCTATTAGATAAATCTCTTGTCTTATCTCTTGCGCATATTTTTCATTTTTATATATTTGTAGGTCAAATCCATTACACTAAGGTTCATAAACTTCATGCTTCGTGGGATTAGTTGTTGGTACTCTTCCTCCTCCGCTTCAATGTGCGGTGTGCTAAATTGCATTCTCTCAAGGCTCTGCTCACTTGTGTCACTTCTCATCCTTCGATGGCCCCTTCTTTCCCCTCTTCTTGGGATTCTCCTTGTGATAGTCATCGATTGTAACTAGCTTCTTGTTCCATCACTCTACTGAAACCTTCGTCTACTTCTCAATGTGCCACCCTCCAAATTCTCTATTTCTATTTTTTATCCATATCATCTTCATGTTCATAGTTACTTAACACCCCCTGACTCCACCGTACTCTCCCAATTCCTTCTCCAGTCCCTTTAGCTCATACTACCTCTTGGTTCTCCCCCAAATTCTCATTAGCATGCAATTGGTTTAGCCATCCATGTTGTAATATATGTATGTCACGATTTTAATATCATGAGAAATATTTTTGTCATTCTCCAAAAAAATGGTTAGGTTACATTGCATTCAGTGGTATCAAGAAATAGCTAAGAAATTGTTGTAACTAGATTTCTCATTGTGAAGGATTTAGTTCAAGAATATATTCTTCAGGGGGGATGCAAATATAAGGATTATAGTGATCACACTATGATGAAAACCTATGAAATATTTTGAACTGGGCCAGTCCATCTTCCAAAAATTCATGTGTTCTCATCCTGAGACTTATCACCCTTGTGATCAGGTGGTTACGGTAACAAAAGAAATACAATGTACCTGATTTATTCTCATGGGATTTTATGGTCATAAAGCACCATGTGGGGGTGGAGAAAAATTAGTTACTAGAGTTGTTGATTCCGAGTAGGATCTGGATCTCAGCATTTCAATTTATCTATTGGGATTCCCACTCATAAATATTGAAATTTCCAAGTTTATTAATTAAACCTCGTCTAAATCTTAAATCTTGAGAAAGTTAGCATTAAATAAATAATGCAACTCTTCATTCTTTATTATTTTGTATTTCTTTCTATAAATATTAGTTTATGTGTTTTGCAGTGGTAAAAACAGACACATGTCTATCTACATGTTGTAGTTCTGTTAAAATTGGAAACCAGGGCAAAACTTCATGTGGGTCATCTTATTCATGGTTGATAATATTTTTATTAGATTCCTCTCATCAAGACGTGTAGGATTGATATAAACATCA
This sequence comes from Pinus taeda, assembly GCA_000404065.3. Lineage (NCBI taxonomy): Eukaryota > Viridiplantae > Streptophyta > Pinopsida > Pinales > Pinaceae > Pinus > Pinus taeda. The sequence continues at coordinate 32,397 of APFE030154725.1, read as the reverse complement.
TCCAATTCCGATAAATATTCATGGAGATATGAATTTATTTTGATTATGGAATTATTATCAAGCCGACCTACAACTCATGTAGGCTCAGAAGCCCAACAGTCCCATCTATTCACCCACCAACGTTGTGTATAAATATAAGAGGACTTTTCCTCATTTGGACTCACTCATCTCATCACATCTCTCTCTATCTACTGCGCAGATATGAGTCTCTTCTCTACTGCACTGAAATGGGTCTCTCTCTCACACACATGTGAAGCCGGAAGCTGCTAAATTTGAAGTTGCAACTGCAGAAGTAAAGATTGACTTGCATGGCATAGAAGATCTCCTCTTTGGAACTACGCTGTAGGTTCATCTGAACCTCCTCTGAAAGCCGCAACTTCTGGTGGTGGAATGAAGTCAATCCGATGAACGGTTTGCAAGATATCGACTGCCCTAATTTGAAGCCGAAAACTGCTGAAACTGAAGCTGCAACTGCAGAAGTAAAGATTGACTTGCATGGCCTAGAAGATCTCTTGTTTGGAACTACACTGTAGGTTCATCTAAACCTCCTCTGAAAGCCGCAACTTCTGGTGGTGGAATGAAGTCAATCCGATGAACGGTTTGCAAGATATCGACTGCCCTAGTTTGAAGCCGAAAACTACTGAAATTGAAGCTGCAACTGCAGAAGTAATGATTGACTTGCGTGGCCTAGAAGATCTCCTCTTTGGATCTGTGCTGTAGGTTCATCTTAACCTCCTCTGAAAGCCGAAACTTTTGGTGGTGGAATGAAGTCAATCCGACAGTCGGTTTGTGAGATATTGTCTGCCCTAGTTTGATAATAAAGCCAGTAATGTTGATGCTATTTAGGGTTTGCTACTGCTGATATGAATCAGATTTATTGTACTATTTCTCTCTGCTAAATTATTGAAGATAAAAGAAGAATTAATTAAAGGGTTTCCCCACACATTGTGGGGTTTGTCCCTGGCTAGCCGCCACATCTTGTGTCTCTTGTCTTGGCTTATTTTATGTCGATCGTTTAATGTTCTAACTGCACTTTACTTTATGTACATGTGATTGCTAATTGGTGGAATATAATAAGAAAAAGAAGTAAATTGTTATAAACACAGAACATACCATAACTTAACATGGTATCAGAGCAACAACAATCACCAAAGAGAAGATTGGCAAGGCTATCCTAAAATAACTATGGGGTCCTCAACACTCTTTCCTGCTAAAGACAAGCTCCATGAGAAAGATGACTATCACACATGGAAGATGTCTATCGATCTAACCCTAGAAGACCCAGGAGTGCTAGACTATGTAAGAGGAAATATTGTTGAGCCTCCCTCAAATGCATCCGCTGCTGGATGGAACAAATGGAAAACTGAAGAAGTCAAAATAGAAGATCATCTGAGACGCTATCGACAAGCACTTGGTGGCCTACATCTCTGAACTGGACACCTCCAAGGAAATCTACGATAGACTGGGAAATGGCACTCATGACTCTTGGAGGATTACCATCCAAATGGTATGTGTTCAGGACTACTCTTCTAAACTATAATGTAATTCCTGGTTTCGAGGAATTAATGGCTAGATGCATTCAAGAAGAAACAAGGGAAGAAGAGCAAGAGATGCCCATGCCTAAAGGTCCTCCTGCTTCATTTTCTTCTCATGCTAAGAAAGGAAATAATTCCGGGACTAAATCAAGAGGAAAGGCTGGACCTAAGGGTGGAAGAAAAGGATGATGTTACATCTACGATAAAGTAGGTCACTATGTAAGGGAGTGCCCTGATAGAAGGACTCTCACTAGGATGATGATCAAAATCCATCTGATGGAAAATCGAAGGAATGCCAAATTCAACAGTAAAGGTAATAGGAGAGCTAGGGATCGAGGAAGAGGACAACCATTCAAGAAGGCTAGAAAGTCCAGGATATATTAAATGCACCTGACCTCCGAAAGAACCTAGTGTCCATCTCGGCAATGGAAGACAAAGGCTACAAGGTAACCTTCAACGATGGCAAGGTATGTATATGGAAAAATAATGTTAAATATGCCTTTACTCTTGGTTTTAGTGTTGATTCATTATATTAGGTCGATGGAAGTCTGGCAGGTGTCATGTCTTGCGACACAACTCTTCAGTCCAAACTTTGGCATCAGAGGTTTGCCCACCTTCATTACAAAGCTCTACCCGATGTAAAACAAATGGTGACAGGGATGCCCGAATTTCGAGTAGAGAAAGAAGGTGTATCTCTGGGATGTGTCGAAGGAAAGCTCAAAAGGGGACCATTCCCCTCAAGCCAAAGAAAGACCTTTGATATATTACAGTTGGTTCACTCAGGGATATCTGAGGCTAGCATTAAGAGGGAGACTACTACACCACATACTCCTGAGCAGAATGGTGTGGCAAAAGGGAAGAACCGTACAATTGTGGAAACTATCTCTATAGGTAGATGATGTAACAATGCCTGATGTGGAGGAACCCATGGATCTTATTTATCCACTTGAGCCTTCCTATTCTAGGAAGAGGCCTTCATGGCTTAGGGGGCTACTTGATGATGCTGAAGGATATGTTGAACCCTGAGGAACCTTTTGTCAAAGTAAGAAACCTAACAGGTATAAGGGATACCTGACCATCATGAGCACGATCATACAAAATGAGCCTTCATCATTCTCAGATGTCGTCAAGCATCAAGTATGGAAGGATGCTATGACCATAGAATATGAGTCTATTATGGAGAATGATTTCTAGGAAGTAGTTCCCAGACCCCAGGACAAGACAATTGTCACTTCTAAATGGCTTTACAAGATAAAGCATGCAATAAATGAAAGTACAGAAAAGTATAAGGCTCGTTTTGTTGCTCGTGGTTTCTCCTAGAAGGAAGGTATAGACTATGATGTGATATTTGCACCTGTTGCCAGATATATGACCATCCAATCGATTATAGCCCTTGCAGCTTCACAAGGATGGAACCTACATCAGATGGATGTCAAGACCGCGTTCTTGCATGGTTCTATCAAAGAAGAGGTCTATGTGGAGCAACTTGAAGGATTTCAGATTTATGATTGAAAATCTCATGTATGTAGGTTGAAGAAGGCTCTCTATGGGCTGAAGCAAGCACCCCAAGAATGGTATGAGAGGATCGATAACTACTTGATGAAGCTGGGATTCACTAGGAGTGAAGTTGATCCTAACCTTTACTTTAAGGTTGAAGATGACCAGACTCTCATACTGGTGCTATATGTGGATGACCGGTGCAAACCCTCTCATTTACAAATGTAAGAGGGAGTTGGCTTCTGAATTTGAAATGAAGGACCAAGGACTTGAAGTGTGGTAGAAGCCGGGGGAAATTTTCCTATCTCAAGGAAAATATGTGGTTAAGATATTGGAAATATTCGGTATGATGGACTACAAGCCTGTGACTACCTCGAGGATATTAACTTTTAAAAGTTATATGGTAGTGATGTCAGACCAGATTTGGGAAATGCCTCCGGGTTTCATAAACTCATTCGCATTGATGTTCTTGGTGAAACTCCATCCAAACATATGTTTTTCAGTTAGCATTATGAGCTCATATTTGGTTGAGCCTCACTGGATTGGTTCCAAGAATCTTCTGAGATATCTTCGTGGCACAATGGGTTAAGATACACTGCCGGAGATGTGAGACTACCTGGATATACTGATGCTGATTGGGAAGGTAGTGTGATGGACCGTAAGAGCACTTTCGGGTGCTGTTTCACCTTGGGATCTACTTCGATATCCTGGATGAGAAGGAAGCAGAAGTCAGTGTCTTTGAGCATCACCGAAGCAAAATATATTGTTGCTAGCATGACCTTGTGTGAGGCAATCTGGTTGTGAAAGCTCTTCACTGAGCTGTTTGGATTTACATTGGATACCACTGTGATTCTCTGTAACAACCAGAGGTGGGATTCGATTACTAAGGAATCTCGTATTCGCCGAGCAGATAAACATCATCTGGGATATGGTAAGTCGATGAGCAAGGAGGATCCATTGCATTAATATGATGTACTTTTTTAGGTCGATACACCTTGTCAAAGCCCCGAGGAAAGATCTAATCTGTGATTTTCCCAAACGACTTGGAGCCGTCAAGAAACCCTTGTATAAGGGTCTTGCATGTTGCATACATTGAGCTCTGGGAGGTCTAAGGGCTTACGGTTCTTACTGGAACAACACACGACCACAGGGTGACTCACACTCCCCTGGTGGTGTGCACTGGAACAAGATGAATTGCTCTCTTGTGGGAAAAGATGATTCGCTCTCTTGTGGAACAGGATGATTCGCTCTCCTGTGTAGCCGGATGATTAGTTCTCCTGTGAGGCCTAGATTTATGTGTTCTCCATGGCGATTGTAGCAGGATTGATGTGTTCTCCTGTGAGGCCTAGATTGATGTGTTCTCCATGACGACCTGGATTGATGTGTTCTCCATGGTGATTGTAGCAGGATTGATGTGTTCTCTTGTGAGGACAGGATTGATTAGTTCTCCTGTTGAGGCATCCTACCCATGCAGTCTCGGACTCATGGGAAGTACCTCTTATCTGATCAATGAGCAAGGAAATGAAGTTAGGGACCATAGTAGTACCGATGGACGCATCGTTGTATCTACCATACTCCCTATGCTAGGATGACCTCCATTGATCTGGGATCAATGATACTGGTCTAGGACTAGTGGTAGGAGTTGTACCATACTATGACGCTGACTTGGGGTCGGTTGAGACTGGTCTGGGACCAGTGGTACATACTCTGAGACTGACTTCGTGTCAGTGCAATACTGGTATGGGACCAGTGGGAGTGGTACATACTATGACGCTGACTTCGGGTCGATTGAGACTGGTCTGGGACCAGTGGTAAACTCGAATATCTATTATTTTAGTATCATGTAGATATAATTTTGACATTTTGTTTTTATATTTATGCCTATGTGTATTCTATGAATAGGTAATGTTGAAGGATAAATCAACAGAATGAAAGCACTTTGATACAACATGCTTTAACAAGCATTGATAATTAAAAACACCACAGATCTTGGGTTTGGATTGTAATTGCACACAATAAGGCATGGGGAATACACTAGAGGCAAGAATGTCAGGTAGAGACAATGTGGTTTCTAGATGTGCAGTAGAATTATTGTGTACAGGTTGTGTGGTGTACATGTTGTACATGTTGTGTTGTTTATGTGTTGTATTGTGCCATGTGTAATGTGTATGTGTTATGATATATCACGTGTACATGTGAAAGTATTATGGTGAATCGTGTGTAGGTGTATGCATTGAATAATGTGTTGGGATAGGAAGATATGGGATTATTTGGATGCCTTGGTTGTTGATATTGACAGTGGAGGTAGTATAGTCTTTGTATTCCTTTTTTGGTTATATTGAGGGAGGAGATGGTGTAGTCTATGGATTCTCTTGTTGTTGATATTAACAAAGGAGGAGGTATAGTCTCTGGATTACCTCATTTCTTTGGAATAGAAGAGAAGAGAAGGCACTGGCTACTTGCCCTGTTTGGAAACCGATGTAGTGTGTGTATGGAAAGAACAAAGAACAAAGGTAGAAGTAAAGAACAATTTGAAAGATAAGTATGAATATTTATTTGAGTTATAATTTCAAAATTATGAACATAGTCTATGTTTTTGACTTATGATGGTTGAGTTTTGAGCTAACTGGATGTGATATTTTTATACATGTTGATTTTATCAAGGAGTTGATTTGATTTGTTGTGACAAGAACTAAACAGAGCTGCAAATGTCACCTCATTGATGAGGCATGATTTGAGTTCATTACAATTTGTTTTGATTCTAATGGAAGTTGTGTGCTTGGTATAAGAAAACATGGAAATGCTTAGTTTTGGTGGTTGGAACTAGCTACAAGAGTGTTAGCGGTAGTAGAAAAAATAACTGAAACATGCAATATTATGTTGGTAAAGGAACTTAGGAGCAAGGTTATTGTAGGACACTGGTACCCAATAGTTTCCATTGATTTCCATAAGCATGTTATGAGAAATATGATGGTTTTGAGGTAGGGGTATGCCTTGGTTTTGGAACTTTCTGATGCGAGGAAACCTTGCCAAGGAATGGATCACTTGAGGGAATGGAAAGTGGAGAAGGGGATGCCTAAACTTGGAAGGTGAGTGACTACATGGAAGGGGCTAACAAAATTTCCCAAGGGACTAGGAAGTGGAGAATGGAAGGTCTGGGGAATATAATTGTTTTGGCCATTATCATTTCCAATCAAGAACAGAAGCACATTAGGAGTGTTCCTAGAGACAATGAGTCGATAAATGTTCATTGAGAGAAAAAGGAGTTCAACGATTATAGCACTAGACATTGAGGCAGGATTTTATTTTAGTAGTCGATTTGGACTTCCTAGGAAGGAGGTGAATTCCTGGTACTACTTTTGACGGTGGAGGTGTGAACCTTTTGACTACCTTGTCTCTTAAGTGAGCATCATATCCTTTTATTTTCTATTTGAAGCAAATGTGCATATGTATATATGTGTATATATTTGTAACTAATCTATCGAGATGTGTTTATAAATCTCCATAAAGAATATGTTTATTTTTGGTTGAAGCAAATGTGCATAGGTATATATCATTTTAAATAATGTATTGAGTTGTGTTTATAAAGCTCCATGTGCAGTATGTCTTGTCATAAGTGTCACAGAACACCGATGATGGTGTTTCCCTAAAGGGGAGGGGTTTATAAAAACCCTGGGTTAAAGTTCCATGTAATAAATGGGCATTATAAAAGGAAAAAATCAAACCAAGGTCATCGGACACGTATTTGAAGTTGAATGAGGGGAAAAAGTTATATTGGGAATCACTTGCACTTAATTATTGGCTTTGGAAATTGACATTGGCATTGGAAAAGGAAAAGGGAAATAAATGGAAATTTCATATAAGAAATAAAGGAAAATAACAGAAAAGAAAGATAAAGAGACAAGAATATTCATTCAAGGGAAAATGAAGAAAATAGTAAAGTAAAAAGGAAAACAAAAGGAGAGACAACATTCATTCATTCATTCATGGATGATTCACTTTGGAGAAGAGCAAGAAGTGAGCAAGTGCTTGGACACAAGGAAGACATAAGCAAGCAAGAAAGAAAGGAACAAGTAAGAGAGCACAAGAGGAAGTTTGGACAACAACAAGCAACGGAAGAAAATAGTTGTGGGTTTGCAGGTAGCAGTGTTCATGTGTGATTTAGCATGATGGGATTTGATGCATGGTTTATGCATTGATTTATTAGTTATGTTTTCTATCATTGGCACGAGATTCACCTGGATTGATAATGATGTACAACCTTGCCTTTTCGATTTCCTAGATAGCCATACTGTAGTGGGTTCCCTATTTTAGTTAAGCTTTGGATTTTCAGTAGATTTTGAATCATAGTTGAGGAGGTCTTAGGAAACTTCGCAAGGGTTGAGGGTGGAGATGGTTTTCTCTTGGAGCTCTTAATAGGTAGCTAGAGATGGGAAAATTACTCTAGGTCTGGTGAAGAAAGTCTGAGAAATCCAAAATTTTCTAGTTTTGGTGATTTCTAGACCTATTTAGGTGAAATCACTATGATTGACGGTTAAGGTGACTTAGCCTCTAGATTCCATGGTTTTTTTTTTTTGGTTTATCCCATGTGATCCCACATTCATGCTTGGAATATGGCTCAGTGTGATTTTGTAAAAGAGAGACTTGGTTAAGTCCAATCTATGGTTGGGTGGTACATGGAAGTCCCTCACTTGGTTGGTTTTATGCCTATGTTATTTCTTATTGAGATCAATGAGCACATGTATTTGTTATTGTTTTGGTTTTATGATTGGTTTGTCATGGATTCATTCTAGTTAAATGTTGGTTATAGGCATGGTCAAATGATGTGCTCTTGTTATGGATCTTGTTCATGATTTGATAAGTTATTGAATGGTTATATGAATGCATGAGCTAACAAGTATTGTTGCATCTAGTATGAGAGGGAAACAAGCCTTCTTGATGATTCTTTGATGAAACTAAAGATACAATGCATAGGTATGCATTCATGGCTTAAAGGTACTATGATTATGAAGTGTTTATATAAATTATTATCATGTATTTGACAAGCTTGAGCAGGAACATAGCCAAGAATAGTGAATAAATATTTGTACAGGTTAATGACAAAGTTATAAAAGGACTTGGGAATTTGGATGATTGTTGGCTTAAGTTTCTGGAGCCAAATCTTGAATCTAATATTTCTCTGACTTGGCCACAGTCAAGTTAGGTTATCCATGCGACTGTAGTTAGAGCGAGGATGGGTCATCTCTACAGTTGGAAGCCTGTAGCAATAATGACAACTATTTGTGCATATGGATGAACTGTGAGCTAGGTCGAGGAGTGTTTCAAGATCAGAGGAAAGGTCACTAGTGGAAAGTGTATGACATTTGGTGATATGTTGTCTTTGGGTGCTATAATAAGTTGGTACAAATTTAGGACCCATTTCCATAATGAAATATTGGAGGTGAGGTCATGCATAGTAACTCTAGTCTCATGTTTACCCTAGTGAGCTTGTAAAAATGAGTAAATGGGATGTGGTGTTATAGAAAAATTGAAATGAACACCCTCCACATGATATGAGATATCAATCATGACTCCTATGAATTGTTCAATTTCAGGGGATGCCTTGATTGAAGGGAAAAACTACAAGGACACTTAGGTGGTAGGGCTTGAAAGTTTTCAAGGAATTATGAGCTACTAGGAATCATAAATTGGTAATTGGAAAATGTTTCAAGGAAACATTCAATGGTAGTGGAAACCAAAATGTAAGTTTCATTTTTATTATTAAAATGAAAATTGGCAAATAATGTTAAAGAAAAGTGTTAAATCTATTTTAAAATTAGTTTTATGATTTTGTAAGATGGAATGTGATTGAAAAGTCAAAAATTAAATATTATTTATGAGAATGTCAATATTTATTTTGTTAATAAAATGAAAAAAATATATTTAACATTATTCTTCTGAATATTAGAGGAGCCACCACATGAGAGGTTAGACTCCTAACTGCCAGGAAAACAATGAAAATTGGTTATGGTATAAGAAGGTACAAGCAAAATCCTCCATTTTGCCAAGAGGGATGACCCCATTTGGTTGATCTGACCACCAAAATCTAACATGACTGGAGATAAATGTCATGCATGGAAGATGTATAAAAAGGGCCACGGGAGAAAAGGACTATAACTGTACCTTGAACTAGTAGGACACTACTTAGGTTGAGGAGTTGTAAATTTGCGAAATATTTCTGATTAATTTTCTAGTATGAAAGGAGTCTAGCGCTCAAGGAGGAACTATAGGAATTGTAGTCGGGTGGTGTTTATTGTATTCCCTGGAATTCATGATACTAGACTTGTAGATGTATTTAGGAAGGGCTAAGACAATATGGACTTTATTCTATTATCTCTAATTCGATCATTTCTATAATTAGAAAAATATATGCTCTCTATGTACTTGGAGAGGTATTGTGACAAATGATTGATACTTGAAAGCATTGTGATTAAAGATAATGTGATTAATATGGAGAAATATTTGGATTGCATACACCACGGGGTGCTTTCCAAGGAAGTTGATAAACCACCACAGGTTCTTGTTGTTAGTCTAATAAACCCCTTTTATATTTCTTTCCATAGCCAATAATTCTCTTGTAATTAAAATATTATGTGGAGTGGCCATGGTTTCCAAGAGTACTAGCAAGTAACATTTTTATGAAGACTTTGTTGCTTTTTTTTTTTATATAGGAAATTGAATAATGGATAAAAGGTTGAGAGTAAAAGTTGAATATTTTCATAGATGTAAATATTTATTTTATTTTTTGAAAACAAAATCCTTCAATTTTAGAGGGAAAGAATCCCCTTTTGGTTGTTCTAGTTACAAAACTATCGTAATTAGATGTAGATGTCATGAGTGAAAGATGATCTAAAAAGAAAAATGCATGAGATAAAATCAATCTAAATGAAAATATAGTGTTCCAGTGAGAGATAAAGTTTAGGAAAAATATAATGATGATGAAAAGAAGAAAAGATGAATAGTAAAAGTGGTGTTACCTTTAAGAAGGGGAATGTAATATCCCTACGTTATAATTTTAATAACATCATATTTTAACATTATATTTTTTTTAATGCTCTCAAAAAAATGGCTACATTACATTACATTCTGCGACAGCAAGAAATATTTTTGGAACTATTTTAACTAGATTTCTCACCGTAAAGGATTTAGTTAAAGAATATATTCCTTAAGGGGATGTAGGCATAAGGATTCTACTTATCACACTATGATGAATTCCTATGAAATATTTCGTACTCAGTTGATCCATCTTCCAAAAATTACTGTTCTTGTCCTGAGACTTATCACCCTTGCAATAAGGTGGTCACAGTGACAAAAGTAATATAGTGTACCTCATTTCTTCTCATGGGATTTTATGGCCATAATGCACTATGTGGGGGAAAAATTAGTTACTGGAGTTTTTGATTTGGAGAAGGATCTGTATCTCAACATTTCGACTTATTCATTGAGATTCCCACTCATAAATATTGAAAGAGACAGGTTTGTTATTTAAACCTAGTCTAAACATTAAATCTTGAGAAAGTCCGTATTAAAGAAATAATGCAACTATGCGTTCTTTAGTTTTTTCGTATTTTCTTTCTATAAATATCAATTTAAGTGTTTTGCAATGATAAAAAAAATGCATATCTATCTGTGTGTTTTAATTCCAACAGATGCATTTGGATATATTTAACTTTAACCATTGAAAACTACATTGGCCCTACAAATAAAGTTTTTAAAATTTTGAAATATTCTTTTTCATCCATGCAACTGTAGTCTTGAATCATTTTTTGGGATTCACAATGAAGGTTTCCTCTAAATGAATCCAATCATTCAATCTTTCATGGAGATGCCCGTGAAGGAATATTTGATTAAGTTTTGTATACCTAACTGATTGAAGTAGAACTGGATAGAACGAGGGAAAGATATATCAGTGTATATACGTGAAGAAAAAGAGATATAACTGAAAATCCCTCATTCCTTGAAATCCAACAACTTGGTAAGGTTTCAGATCTTATGTTCTATTGTTCACACCGTAGAAATCAAATTGTTTAGTATTGGGGCGTAGATACCTTCCCAACATACAATTTCATAGTGGTTTCATTTATTTGATGCATTTAAAATATAGATAATAGGCATGCTTTTATAATCTTTATGCATTTATTTAATGCACGTGAAATGATGAAAATCTTTTATCTATTCTTTTATTCAATGCTTCAATGCAGGTAAAATGAGGAAAATCTTTTATCTCTTCTTTTATTTAATGCATGTGAAATGAAGAAAAACTTTTATGATTATTATGCATTTATTGAATATGGATGAACATATATGCATTTTTCTTATTCTTTTATTTAATGCCTACAAAATAAACATAAATGGGTTTGATTTAATATTTTTTATGCATTCATTTAATGCATGTGAATTACGGACAAATAAGTATGATTTTATAATTGTATGCATTTATTTAATGTATTTGAAATATGGGAATATATACATGCATTTATAATGGTGTGTTTTTGTATTATATTTTTGGGAATAAAAACAATAAAACTAGTCATATTATATCATGCTATCATAGTTGTTGCATTGGAAAAGACAAGAATGGTTTTGTATTCAAATGAACAAGTAGATTGTTACTTATGGTTTTGTATTTAAAAGAACAATTAGACTTTTACCCATGGTTTTGCAACCAGAAGAACAAGTGGGAACCAATAGCATGGTTGTTCAAATTGATTCCAATGGTTTTGCATTTGGATCAAAAGCATTAAAAGTGTGGTATTGTATATAATAATAAATTTATTTCATACGTTAATTAGTTATGGTTATGATGCATGTAAAGGTAAAATATGAGTTATGGATATCACTTTTACTCTAATTTATACATGTGCAAGAAAGTGATTCCATGACAAGAGGTATAATGCATAAAATATTATGAGTGTTTTTGACATGATAATGGGTGGAGACTGAATATTTGAGATAGAGAGATTTTGATTATCTCACTTATATATTTCATGAAAAGGTCATAATATTTTGGGTTTTGATAAACTAATATTTTAGATAATCATGATCTTAGAGTTGTTAGCAATAATGTTTGTAGGAAAGAATCATGGATTTCTTAAGGAATGGAGTGATAGTTTCTAAACTAATCATTTTTTCAACAATCGAAAGATGAATTATACCTAATATTATGGCAAGAGATGAGGTCAATATGTATAATTATTGTTACATCCAGAGTGGAAGATTTTCAACCGTAGCTTCTAATGGGTAATTTAGTGCAGTAAACAATTGTGCCATGAAGACATTGTGCTAACTATTGTTACATCCAGAGTAGAAGATTGTCAACCATAGCTTATAATGGGTAACTTAGTGTAGTAAACAACTATGCCATGAAGGCATTGTGCTTAAAGAACAATGGTGTAAAGTGTTTGAGAAACATGACATCATGTCTAATGTAATGGCCTCTAGTTAATTATGCTTGAACTAATGACTATTTTTGTTTTTGTAAAATTCCAACCATGGGCAAGGGATGCAATCCCATGTTGCTTCCATTGAGTGAGGGATGAACTCCCCCACCAAAAATTTAATAAAATAAACATTTGTTTAATTTTCCCTTTGGGGTTTCTAGGGTAATATTGGTGTCTGTTTATGTTGTTTCCTATTCTGTTATCTTGATGATATTGCTACCTTGCATGATGTTGGAAATTACATCATTCAATTTGTTATTAACATGCTCTCATTAACTCAACAATGTTAATGATGCAAGCTGCAAAAGAATGCATTATATTAACAAGTTACACTAATGACTATTCCTTTGCAAAATATGATTATTCCATTTCTATGGTTACTTCACTTAATACTCATCGTTATATCATTTGATGAACAACTATGTATGTCACAAGTTATTCCTAGGATGTTACATGTTGGTAAAACTTGATAAAAAAAAATAATCCCATGTATTTTATACGAGGTATACAAAGGGATGTAACATATGGTGTTAGATTCCATAGGCAGGATTATGTGGTCACACAACGACATTTTAATTGATAAAGGTACTGGCTAGATGGATCTTTCTTATGGACCCCATACGAATTTTCTTTGTGCCATATTGTCTTATACTATAGATTCTATCACAAATTCGATGGTATATCCTTCCAACACACTTTCAAGCCAAAAGAAAAATGCAAGAAACCTTATTACTTGCTGGCTCAATTGTTATGGAGTCCAATGTCTTGGACCATTGCGATGAGAAGTCAAATTCTTATCCACCAACCACTTAATCCATTCTGTCAAGATGATTGGGAATTTTGCCAAGAATATCTCATGGAACTTAGTAAGCACGTACTTCAGTAACCAATCTTTGGTCCTTAATCTCACTAGATCCAAGATCGTGCTTCTTTTGATTCAACCAGTAAGTGTTTTGTTCCTTTGTTGGACTCCATGGTCTCCAAATTATTGTTATGTAGCAATCCCATCATAAAATGATCACGATCCTAGCAATAGAGCCATTTTTTGGCACGAGGTTTATACAGGCCCCAGTTGGCATGCAGTATCGAGCAACAAAACCCACTCCATCACTGGCCCTTTTTACGTCACTCATAAAGTGGATGATGTCTCACCCGAGTGACATGGGGGACTACTAAAACTAGGTTTCTGCAGTAAGATGAAATTGTTGCTTATGCAATAGTATTTTCCTAATTTAATGTCATATGTGCATAACCTTAACATGATAGAAAAAAAAATAGAAGTATTTAACTCCTAAGTTGCGCGAAATATTGCAGAAATCCATTATCAAAATACTCAACTACCATGGAAACAAATAAAAACATCATATCTAGTCATACACAATTAGAGGGATTAACCTAATCATTATTCTATTAATTCATCCAAAAGAGGTGTGTGATGTGCTATAACAAGAGATTTCATAAATTGTCTCACCAACCTAACATTCATAAGGCACAAAACATTACATTCTCTGGCATCACAATGCGTACATTAACTCTGTGTAGGTTACATACTGAAGGATAGACTCAACAAAAGTACTTGACCCACTGGTGAGTTGATCAAAGAAGAATTAACATGCAACACTAATAGAGAACAATAGAAAATCGAGTTAACTACAATAAAACTCTATAAATTACGAAGGTGATGATCCCAAATTGGCTAAAAAACTTGTAGGAATTTATAGGGTAAGTTCCCTAGATAGAACACCAAAGGACGCCGCTCACAAACAAATCACAGATCAATACACCAGTATTCTTGACGTGGTTAGAACCCTCAAAGAGGGAAATAGTCCACTTCCTGAGCCAACACGGCCCCTTCAGGAAATTTATTAATAAAAGAATAAAAATTTACATAAGCTTCTCTCATGAACGATCACCTTACAAATGACCCTCCATGCTCTTTAAATAGAGATCGTGGACCAATTGGGTGTTAAGCTACAGATCAAGTGTCAGTAATACTGAGGAGAGAATGAACCGTCGGATCACTACATATCGTGACTGTCAGATTTTAAGTTACAAAAGTACATAGTAAAGAAACACACTTTACCTAACTCTATACTAGACCAATTTATACTTAACTATTTCCTATGTGTCGGAATATCCTAACATCCCCCCTTAAGAACAACTTGGAATAGGATTGAAGGATGTAAAAATATGACACAGTAGGATAAGGAAGGAGGCATTAGAGCCTATCCCCCCCTAGTGACAACTTCCAGAACTCTAACCATAAATCAAAGTTTAGTAAACTTTGCCTCTATGAGAGCCTTTGTAAAGATGTCTGCAACTTGATCATTGGTTGAACAATATTGCACTTCAAGAACATGGCCATGAATGAGCTTTTTGATGAAGTTCATGTGTAGTTCAATGTGTTTGTTGCGCTGATGTTGGACTGGAACTTTCCATAGTTGCATGGCACTTTGATTATCACACCAAAGTGTAGTCAAATGCTGTTGTTGAAATCCAAACTCTAATAGGATCTGACGAAGCCACATGGCTTCCTTACTAGCTTCTATGACACCACAATACTCTGCTTCTGCTGAATAAAGAGAAATGGTACTTTGTTTCTTGCAAGCTCATGTAATAAGTCTAGAACCAAGAGTGAAGACATAACCTGCAATAGACTTCCGATCATTAGGGTCACTAGCCCAATCGGAATCAGTGAAACCAACCAATAGAGGAGATGCTTCTGCACTGTAAAGAATCCCAAACTAAATTGTACCTTGAACATAACGAAGTATTATTTTAGTTGCTTTCCAATGAATTTCATGTGGTTTTTTCATAAACCGAGCAATAAGGCCAAAAATAAAGGAAAGGTCGGGATGGGTATGGGTAAGATACAAAAGTTTTCCTACAAGCTGACAGTATAAGGTAGCATTAACTTCAGGGGAAGTACAAGTGACTGAAAGTTGGACTCTAGAATGAAAGGGAGAAGCGGCTGGATTATAGTCTTCCATGTGAAAGTGGCATAGAAGATCATAGGCATACTTGGACTGGGAAAGGGAAATAATTTCCTTGGATTGCAAGACTTGAAGACCAAGAAAATAATGCAAGTGCCCTATGTCTGTCATTTCAAACTGCTTTTTAAGG
This sequence comes from Pinus taeda, assembly GCA_000404065.3. Classification (NCBI taxonomy): domain Eukaryota; kingdom Viridiplantae; phylum Streptophyta; class Pinopsida; order Pinales; family Pinaceae; genus Pinus; species Pinus taeda. The sequence continues at coordinate 16,763 of APFE030154725.1, read as the reverse complement.
TTGTACTTGACATGGTTTATAAGGTTGGGATCACTACTAGTAAGGATAAGATCATCAACATAAAGAATAAGAATGATAAGAGACTTACCCACTTTCTTGGTGTAGATAGTATTTTTAGAATGACACCTAGAAAAGCCAGTATCTAAAAGAAAGCTATCCATTTTGGCATACCAAGCCCGAGGGGCTTGCTTGAGACCATAAAGGGATTTGATGTCGTGTGGCTAATGCTTTCTTAGAAGAGTTTCCAGGATTAAGAAGACCAAGATGTAAGATTTTTCCCTGTTCTGTTATTAAAGAATCACAAAAGGCATCAAAAGAGGAGGACTTGTAGTCTTGTCCTTGAGAAATGAAGACTTCTCTAGTAGAATGGAAGGTGGAAACAAACACAGAGTAGGCTAGTCCTCAATTAGTCAGAATGGAATAGATAAGGCTACCATATTATTTCTTAACCTTAACACCTTCCAAGAGAAGTCTAAGGATCTTGAACTTGGAAAAAAAAACTTCAATGGAAGAAAAATTATTTGGGTCCAACATAAGCAACTCATTTTTGAGTTGATGGGCTCTAATTTTATTTTTAATTCCAAAAACTTTAGTGAGTTGTTTCATTGCTTCATTAGGGGTATCAAGTTCTACGATATGAAAATTAAGGTCTGGAGAAATAGATATCCCTATCAACCCACACGTTTTATCTTGCCTATTTTTCCATTTGGCTGCATTATCTTCATCTTTAGGTTTAGTTTATTGGCTTGAGGCTATTTTGTAAATACCTTTACTTCTAAGTAAATCCACAATGTAGGACCACCATTAGAAGTAGTTGGTGTTGTCAAGAATAACTTGGCATGGACATTCCATTTTAACAGAAACTAAAGCTGTAGATGCTGAAACTAAGTGTTCCAATGGAAATATCTTGAAAAATTAGTCTGATACAAAAAAAGGCTCTGAAAACTGCTTCCGAATGAAGAAGTTATGGTTTTTTTAAGAAAAGTTGTTGACGATGTCGATGAAGTGTGTGAATGTGTGCAAGTGAATGATATTTTATATTTAAAAAATCCCCTTCCCCCTCCCCCCCCCCCCCCTTTCCAAAGTTAATCTAATTAGCTCACTTAAAAAAAATTATGTGGCCCGCTTTTATAAATAAATGAAAGTCACTTTTACAATGGTACTTTATGAGCTACCCACTAAATTGTAACTTAAATAAAAGATAAAGAGACTTGAAATTTATAAGTGACTCACTTTTTATAATGGGTGAGAACACTTTTACATAAAGTAACTTTAAAACATAAGTTGCTTGTTCTTTTTGAAAAATAAGTCAACAAAAAGAAAGATTTGAACCCAAGACCTCTATTCTCATAAAGTAACTTTGGACCAAGTGAGATAGTTTAAAAGGTTAGTTTAATTGAAGCTTTGGGGTGTGTGCTTACTTGAAAAAACTCTTTTTTCCTACAAAACAAAAAACCACACAACCCAATCCAAACATGCAAAAAAACAAACCTTATGGTTTGAAGTTACCTTTCGCCAGAAACTAAATATTTTCCTCAATGTTTCTAATTTTCTGAGATCACACTAAGGTGCAACAGAAAAGAGCATACACATGAGAAAAATCCTTCATTTCGGTTTCTGATTTACCCAGATCGCATAGAGTCATGAAGCAAAGAGCATATGCAGAAATGAATGGTATAGATCAAATAATAAAAAAGAGAGAGCTAAATAAATCAAAATAAACAGAGAGATGAATAACTAGAACTACAAATAAAGACTGTATACCTCCAGATCTTAAAAATGACATAGCTAGGGCTACCAGAATGCTTTTCGTGTGAAACGAAAGGGATTCCTCACTAGAACAGATGCTCCTAACACAATAGAGTAGTCATATTGGCCTGAAAGCAGTCATAAACAATATATCTTGGTAATAATAGTTGGATACAGTTTTATTGCCTTCGGATTTGGATCACCAATGGATGTGGCCCTCAAATAGTTCTAATACCATGTAGGAATTTACAGGGTAAGTTCCCTAGATAGAACAATAAATGACACCGCTCACAAATAGATCACAAATCAATACACCAATGTTCTTGACGTGGTTAAAACCCTCCAAGAGGGAAACAGTCCACGGCCTGAGCCAACGTGGCCACTTCAGGCAATTTATTAATAAAAAAATGAAAAATTTCATAAGCTTCTCTCATGAATGGTCACCTTACAAATGACCCTCCATGCTCTTTAAATAGAGATCATGGACCAATAAGGTGTTAAGCCATGGATCAAGTGTCAGTAATACCAAGGAGAGAATGAACCATCGGATCACTACATATCGTGATTGTCAGATTGTAAGTTACAAAAGTACATAGTAAAGAAACACACTTTACCTAAATCTATATAGACCAAGTTATACATAACTATTTCTTACGTGTCGGAATATCCTAACAAAACCAAACAACCCTAAGATGAATAATTTGGGTGTTCTTATTGCCCCTTAGTGTGTCCTTCATCATCATGCATCCAGTCATCATCCAACTCATTTAGTCTTCGACATCAACCTAACCATTCTATTTTTTTTCATAGCCTTCTCCAACTGTCCCACATGCTTTGGGTGACTCTTGATCATTATTTATAATATCCTCTAGTGACCTCTCCTCCACTTCACTAACTTACCTTTCCCTGCAAACACCTTTCATGGTGTTCATCACAAGGATCCTCCCCATCCGACATATGCCTTTAGATCCTAACTATCTATATGTTCCTTGAGCACATCCTCATCTAGTTGGCACTATGTTGAGATCCATTTAGTGCTCCTTTACGTTGAACCTTCCTCCCCTATTTCATCTTCTCGACTATGCATTGGGTCCCATACTTTTGCACCACGTTCCTCTGTTGCGTGTGGTTTCTCACACTTGTGCAAAAATTAAAAAATAAAAATCCTTGCAACTTTTGTTTACTCAGATTTGTATACATAGAGGAGTAATGAATGATAGATTGTGCATTGGGACAATAAAGTTGGATCTTGAATGGGGATTTTCCTGCACATTCATAAATAACTATGCCACATAAAGTGTTTATTTAGAGGGAATCAATAAATAATTTATTAAAGGGAATCTAATGATTGTAACTCGAAAAGATTTCCTACATCAAATCTAATTTGTATGTTAACTATAAATTCCATTATATTCTATAATAATATTTAAGCTTACAATAGTATCATAAAAGTTTAAAAATAA